>RJWJ010001293.1:0-139587 GCA_004363605.1 Indri indri
AAAATTTTAGCAGCTTAGACATGCACGGAAATCCTAGAGCAATTCAAACTCCACGTACCTTATGCCAAAGTCTTAATAAATATATACACACCTATTTTGGGAGGCCAGGCCCCAACTAACGATCAAAGAAGATTCGTCCCTTGCTTGGGTGGAGAAAAATACAGCATGACCTTCCTACTTAGAAGTGTGCAAAGTCTCTGAAGCAGTGTGCTCGTTCAGTGTTTTCTAAACGTGCCTCATCAGAAGCAGACCCCGGAACTTGATTCAAAAGGTTGGGGTGTGGCCTGACAATCTGTGTGTTTAACAAGAGCCCAAGGTGATTCCCATCAGGCTGGCAAATGAAACTCGATGCTTTCAGTCACCAGCTTTACGTACGCATTCCTGTGCTTTGCTCTGCACCACTCGACATCACCTGCTAGCTGTCAGAAAATGGATGGAAGCACTTAGCAAGCTTCTAATTCTTCCCAAATTTTCTAAAAATAACACCACCACACCACCTAATTTAGTCTATATTAAATTTAGTCTATATTAACATTTAAATTAAAAGGGTTTTTACAAAAGTTATTTCTCCATCCACATAAGAACTAAAACCTCTTGTTCAAGGTAAATTCTCTAACTTTTAAGATGGCACACAGCTTACTCTCAACTCTTGTTCTGTCACTAATATTTTTGAAGTCAATCTCTCCTTATAGTCAGGTAGGTGTTAAACAGCTTTTCAAAAAAAATTTTTTTCACTCTTTCTATAATAAAAATAAGCACATGACAGAACAAAAGAACAAGCAAAAACCAACCTGCACTGCTGTAGCATATTTACTTCCATTTTCCTATCTTTAAAAAATTATTTAACTATTTTTTTTTTTTTTTTTTTTTTTTTTGAGACAGAGTCTCACTCTCTTGCCTGGGACGAGTGCCGTGGCATCAGCCTAGCTCACAGCAACCTCAAACTCCTGGGCTCGAGCAATCCTACTTGTCTCAGCCTCCCGAGTAGCTGGGACTACAGGCATGCGCCACCATGCCCGGCTAATTTTTTTTTTCTATACACATTTTTAGATGTCCAATTAATTTCTTTCTATTTTTGGTAGAGACGGGGTCTCGCTCTTGCTCAGGCTGGTCTCAAACTCCTGAGCTCAGAACGATCCACCCGCCTCAGCCTCCCAGAGTGCTAGGATTACAGGCGTGAGCCACCACGCCCGGCCCTTATTTAACTATTTAACTTCCTTTGAAACAGACTCCTCTGAATACCGTTTTCTCATTCTCATTCCTACAGGGGGTAAAAATTGCCAGTTTCACTTACACAAACATACACCCCAAGCTTTTTGATGAGAAAGAGGGATTCCTTAAAGGGGCCAAACTTTGCCCACCTCTCTGCACATTTTGTTTATTTTTAAAATTTACACCATTTTTTTTCCTCTTAATACAGAAAAGCATAAAGAAGATATTTCAGTGGCCCATATAAAAATTGGATCAGTGGTTGCCTGGGGCAGAGGGAGGGGATAGAAACTGGTAGGAGGCACAAGGGAACTTCTTGGGGTGATAGAATTATTGTGTATCTCATTTGTGGTGGTGGTTATCCATGAGGGTATACACTTGTCAAAATGTATTAAAGCAGGCTGGGCACAGTGGCTCAAACCTGTAATCCCAGCACTCTGGGATGCCAAGGCAGGAGGATCACCTGGGGCCAGGAGTTCCAGAGTAATAGACCCTGTCTCTACAAAAAATAAAACAATTAGCCAGGCATGGTGTCTTGTGCCTATAGTCCCAGCACTTGGGAGGCTGAGGCAGGATTGCTGGAGCCAGGAAGTTGGAGGCTACAGTGAGCTATGACAGCGTCGCTGTACTCCAGCCTAGGCAACAGAGCAAGACCTTATCTCTTAACAAAAATAAAAACAAAAAAAAACTCCACATATTAAAATGGGTGCATTTTATGACATATAAATCACACCTTGAAAAAGGTGATTAAAAAATTGTTTACAATGTTGATTAACTTTTTCAAAACAGTGCAGAAAGGTACAAAATGCAAAGTGTAAGTCCCTATGTAATAGAGGTAAAGGTCTGAGAAAGGGTAAAACGTTTTACGATTTGTCTCTTTAAAAACCCCCACCCTTTTTGGGAATTAAAACCTACATTCCTGCCCAAGGCCAAGAATCAAAGGGGCAGGAAAATATTCTTTGCTGTTTGTTGTCTAGTATCTTAAACCACAGGAGATGGCTCAATAGAATTATCCAGACAAAGGTCATGAGATCTTCCTCGCCAGAGATAAGGTCTACCAAAACCAACTATAGTTGAACAATAGCCCGAAGCCACTCTATGTGACACTGGTCACAAAGACCCAAACCACCGAAGACCCCCTCCTTAAAAAGCCCTGTATTTCTGCTTAAAGGCAGGATGGCAGTCTTTAGAGACACTCAATCTGCCTCCCTCCTCATTTGCTGGCAAATTAATAAACTTTTCTTTCCTCTTCCTCAAACCACTTGTCCTTGTTCTTCATTCTCGGCCTTGGGAACACGTACTGATCTTTTAGTAACACCTACTGGCCCCAATCCCTCTACCCCAAAATAATTGCCAACATTAGCATCCTATGGAGGCTTCTAGGAAAAAGAGCATTGTATGCATAAATTAGCTCTACAATATGTATATCTTTGTTACCTCCTAAACATTTACGCCCCCATGATAGAGGGGGTAAATATTCTTGGCTTCAGTCACACTCATCATCTCCGGGCCCAAAGGGCAAAGCAGCTTGAGTGGAAATCCCTGTTGTCATACATGAGGCACTTGGTTATAGCTGAGCTTAGCTAACAGGGCCTTAGAAGACAGGACACACTGCCCTCACCATGGGGCGAGAAAATACGCACACAGGATGCAGAAGCATCAGAATGGGGCCTTTAAATGGTCATTTGGCCTCGCTCCCAGGCTGTTCCCAGCAGCACAGCAGCTGGAATTCATTAGGCACACCTGTGTGTGTCTACTTAGCACCCAAAGGCTCTCAGGCAGAAACACCTGTTTGGGCTGGAGGTGCGTGCTGGGGACAAGTTGTCAAGGGTCCCGTTAGAAGCACAACTAGTGTTGGTGGGAACACAAAATTCAAAGATTTGTTCAAAGAGCAGGATTTGGTCTGTGTTGCCATGAGGAGTTAAGTACTTTGTCCCATATGATGCTACCAAGCAGCTTTTTTTCATAGACTAAAGTAGCAGTTCTCAAATGTCTAATGTCCCTGGAGGTTTTCACTCAGTGGCTCTGGGATGGGCTGAGAGATGTATATTACAAATATGAACTAGCTCCCGAGGTGATTTTGATGGAAGGCCAGGTATGGGAATCTCTGGATTAGGCTGTCTTCCGACTGAATCCTAAATGACTCCAATTTTATACCCAGAGCCACTCATATCTCTTCCAGTCTATACTCCATGCAACAGCCAAATCAAACCATATCATGCCTCGGCTTTCAAGGGCTTCCCTGTGCCCCTGGGTTAAAGGTCCAAACCTTTAAAATGGCCTGCCTCCTCCACTGTGCTGCTGCAACTCACTGTCTCACAGGTAGACTGGCCTTTCAGTTCCTCAAACTCTCTCGCACCTTCTCACCCATTGTCTCTGCCTCTCCTAAGCCCCTACTAAAGCACTCGCTCCTCTCCCTCTTCTCTTCCACTTAAACAACTGCTCCCTGCTAACCTTGGACACTGTGCAGGAAGGCATGTGGTCCTGGAATAATGTGGAAGATGATGCCCTAGGGAGGGTGGTTGGGAGGGAAGTGCTGACATTTATTGAGTGCCATGCCAGTGTCCACTGCTCTGGCGCACTGCATCTCATTTTGGCCTTGTTACCATTCTGTGGACTTTCCCCTACTCTCCAGATAAGGAATCTGAGGCTCAAGAGAAGTGATATGTCTTGCCCAAGGGTCCACAACTATCAAGTGGCAAAACCAAGAATCCGAATTCTGTTCTTCCTGGTTCTAAAGCCTGGGGAAGAAAGATGAAAAATAAAGAGGTAAAAAGAAAGGAAGAAATAAAGAGAATGCCAGAGGAATTTAAAGTTTTTTAAAAACACCCTCCAAAACAAAAATTCAACACCTAGATGGTTTAACAATTGAATCATGTGGATTCGATTATTCTCAATCAATTGAAAATTATGCCTAGTTGGTTACAAAAGAAACAGACCAGAAACAGAAAGGGACCTCTTTCTGGGCCACCCACCCCTAATTTTTCACCTAAGCTAAGTAAAATCAGCTTGAGAGCCAAGCCTCGAAGGGAAGCTAAGATCCCATGCCCAGGCATTCTGGGAAGGCACAGTTGCAGTCACAACTGGAACCTGCTGCTTTAACTTCACACCAGCTTCCAGCAGGCCTGGCAATATCTCTAAAGCTTGGAGTTTGCATAAATAAAAACTAACTCCAAATCGATCTTGGATGTTGAAAAGAGTCTTAATCAAATTCGATGCCAAATGGAGAGTTTAGCAATTGCAAAACCCTAGGCACACCACAGTGGTTTTTGTTTCAGATAACAGCTTCAGCTCCTACCTGGCCCGCCTCTCATTATTGAACTAGAGTTACCAAAGGGCAGGAGAACTAAGCTGGAAATGAGCCAGCTTTATCCTTAAAAAAATACTGCAGGATGGATATTGCTAAAAATATTGCTAATCCTCCCAGCCATTCCCTATTCACGCATTGCTTCCAGAGTTTTATGTAACTTCCTTTGTAACTTCCTTAAAGAGAGCAGATAAGCTTCTCTTTTAATGAAAAGTGAAAGACAAAAACATTTACAAGTATCTCTGATGTGCCCAGAACTGTGCTACTGCTCAGTATGTGTAATTTAACATATTACTGCCACGCTAGAAAAAAACAACCTTTTTCCTTGAGGCCATGGTGTTTTATTATGAAAATAGAATTAAAACTTCAAAAATAAAACGATCCTTTCTAATTTAATGAAAAATTTGTTATTTTTATTGTTTTCTGCTTTTTTCAATAAAAAAGTAATATAAAAACTTGAAAATTAGTAATGTAAAATGTAATGTGAAAACTTGAAAAATAGTTCATTAGGGTAAAGTGTTTTTCTTGTCTGGCTTAAGTGTAATTTAAAGGTAAATGTAAATAGAAAAACAAAATTTATTGACTTCTATTCATTTAATCCACGTTTTTAGAATTAACTCATCAATATAATTGTAACAATAATATGAACAAGATTTTCACAAATCAACTGCAGGCTTTTGCCTAGGTTTTGCTTCACAAGGCCCCAGGCTCAAAACTAGCGTGAGTCAAATATAACTCACATGGCAGTTAATGTGTTAATCAGTACACGATCATATTATCCCTGTTTTACAGATTTAAAACATGAGGTTAAGAGAAGATAAGTAACCTGCCCAAGGTCACACAGTGACAAATGGCAAGAGCTGCTTCAAATCATTTTGTGATGAGATAATGAATGTGAAATTAAGAGGAAAAGCTGGGATTCTAAACGGATCTGTACGATCACAAAGCCTTCAGGCTGCCTCCCACATGGGACCTCCCAAACAGGACAGCCACACCGGGTGAGAAAACTCAAGGGGCAAAGTGACATCCTTCAATTTATAAAGTTAGGCCCAACTGCTCTTGGGACAAGAGATAAGGCTGAGACGCTTTTGAACTCTGACATTATCTATAATTTATCTTCTAGGGAAGAGGAATCCCCTCTCTTCTTCTAGGACCTTAGAGGAAGCCAAGACATTGTCAGATCTTATACCCAGATTGATCCTTATATCCAGGGGCCTCCCCACTGGAACGAGATTCTACTATATCCAAATGGCTTGGGGTACATCTACCACCTTAGATGACCCCCAAAGCAAATGGAACTCAACACTGAGTGACCATGTGTCAGTTACTTAACTTCTCTGAATTTAATAGTGCTTGGTGCAGGGTCAGCATCTGGGAAGAGATGGCTGGATGGAGGAAGGGAGATAGGATGAATAGCTGATATGGTGAAACATGTGGCCCACCCATTTCTATCATCGTCAACCTGAGGAGTACAGAACTAGAGGGAAAAAGAGATTCCTTTTCCTGGGCTACATCTTAGGAAATATGCTCTTACTGTTTATCTTCTTAAACTTCCCTCTTCAGTAGTCAATCCATATTGCTAGGGGCACATTGAGATAAATATTTTTGAGCACAGTAGAGAGATGTTAAAAGCTAAAGGCCTGAGGATTTGGGGGGCACAGCCTGTGCAGAAAGGCCAAATGAACAGCAGCACAGACATGGCTAGAGACTCCAGCTCTATCTCAGTGTTTGTCTCAATGAGAGGCTTCCCAGGGTCCTGCCCTCATTTTGGCTTTATTCTCCTTTTCTGAAACTAACTAAAAGAAAGAATTCAAGAGCCTGAGAGAACCATGGAGTTGGTAAGTCCAAACCCACAAGGGCATAGAGATTCAGAGTCTTTTTCATCAGTACTTTAAACAAGAGTACGTTCACCCAAAGACAAAAAATGTGAACTGTTTCGTCCACAACTGGGATAAAAGCAGAACTGCTAGCCACATCATTGACCATGGTGTTTGGACAGCTGTTGTAGCATTACCTTGTTTTTATCATTCTCTGAGTATGTCCACCCAAAGGATCAGCAGGCCAACAGACTGTTAGTTTCTGTTACATTCAGGATCTCTCACCGTCTGGCAAAGCAACATCCTAGAGATACCAAGTGGCCTGTACATTTTGTAATTCCTGAACAGTGCCTCCCACAAAAGAACCAGAAAAAGGGTCTGGCCATGCAGAGTTTAGCCACCAGCCCAGGAAAAGACAACTTTCTTTCTTTCTGAATAAAAGAACCCAGTTCATGGGAAACAAAAGGAACAACACTATCATGCTATGATTTATAATGAAAAAGTTCTCTCTGCAAAAGCAGACAGACCCCAAAGAGCATATACTATGTGATTTCTATTTACAGAAGTTCAGAATCATGTCCCATGGTGTTGAGAGTCAAGAGGTGCTTATCTCTCTGTAGGAAGGCGGCAGCAATAATTGGAATAAGCATAAGGGGGCTTTGGGGATGCTTGTTAATATTTTATTTTGATCTGTGTGCTGGGTATAGGACTGTGTTCATTTTGTGATAATTCATCACATTATACATTTAATAATTTTCATGATATGTATTTTATGCATTGACAAAATGATTTTTGAAAAATCATTCTCTTTATAGACAGAAAGTATTATAGCTTATACTTATTGCTACCTGCTTGCAAAATCTAATTCATGTACAGTCAGACACTTAAAAAGCCAAAAAAACCAAGAAACCCATAAGCCTCTTTTTTCACCTGAAATGTTTTTTCACAGTTTTCAAATTCAATAAGAGGTTTTTTCAGGCAGAATTTCCTTGAATTTCAGGGCCTAATCAAGCCCTTTTCTGTACTTGGCCAGTCTTTGGATGGGCCAAATTCTGCCTACAGTCCCACAGAGAGAACAAGTAAGTAACCCTCAGGCCTCCCAGGTCTGACACAGAGGAGTGCAGGGAAAGTTAAGAAACTTTCTCCAAATTACACAATGAGTTGCTGGTGGGGGGCCTTGTGATTCTCAGTCCAAGGGCTATCACTTTTCTACTACATCTCATTCCACAGGGGCCAATTAATAAACATTCTCCTTTGGGGAACTGAGAAAAATGAGCCCAGTAAACTCCACTGGTCATTCTTTGCATACAAAGTACACAAAGGGGTTGACCAAGTTCCTCTCCAACAGGAAATCATTTGTCTCAGACAGCCAGGAAGAAGAGAGGGAAGTGCTGAGTCTGCAACAGCGCATTGCAACACGGCCCAGTGTTTTTGTGGAAACGCTGTTCCCCTAATCAAAACACAGTTGCATAAATGGACTCACTCCACTTAAGAAAAAAAAAGTTGTTTAAAGCCTATAAATGGGGACCACACAACCCTGATTAATTTTTAAAGTTCTTTCTCTGCTTTCTTTTTCAGAAAGTAGCTAAAAATAAAGGCTAGAAACTTGAAATAATGTAAGCAAGTAATCACACACACACACACACTGGGCTTTTCCCATATATGGCTGCGTTATTTTTCAGTCTTTGAAAAGGCCAAATGAAGAGATGGCCAGCAACCAAAATAATCCCTCAGACATTTGAAAATGAGGAGAAAAAACTAGAAGAGTTGGTGAATGACAAACAATTGCGAGCCTCAATAGGGATAAATGGCACCGAGAGGGATTTGTTGCCATAGTACTTTAAAAACAAGAGCACATGCATTTTGACACTGGCCCCCTTCTATAAAGAGACTGTTTTGCCCTCTGGCCTCAGCACTGAGAAAATTACAACTGCAATAATTTAACGTAAAGGACTTAAAGAACAAAACCAGTGCAGAGGCATGACTGAAAATTTAATTAAGGCCCTTCTCAGTATAAAATCTGTAAAGGAGAGGAAGGCACATCTCAAGGTCAGAAGAAAGGCGGGGAGACCTGCAAACTGATTCGAATGAAACATGAAAGTATAAATAGCAGAGGTCAGCCCTGGAGGTCAGCTTCCTTATGATAGATGGTTATTACAGTGTCTGTTGGGTTCTACTTGAAATGTCTCTGTAGAGATTAACACATTCATGTCAAACAAATGCTACCTTGTGTGAGGCAGGAGGGAAAAGTCACATTTTCACAGTGCTTTGTGGTTTACGAGACCTTGTCAGATGTAACCCTGGATGCCAGGCAAAGCACCTGCTTTTAATGATACGGAAACTGAGACTCGGGGAGGTTAAGTGAACTAACACAAGTTCTACGATGGGTGGCTTAGTGCAAGAGGGCTAGGGGAGAGACTGGAAGCTACATCTCCCAACATGCAGGCCAGAGCTCCTTCTAATCACATAAGCTTTGAGAGAACACTAGGCAGAGCGTCAAGTTTAGGTTCGGATTGTGGCTCATTCACTAACTTTCTCTGAGACCGTGGACAAGTCATTTCTTCTCTTCTGATTCTCATCCTCAACTGAAAAATGATAGGGCTGTCCTAGAAACAGGAGACAGAGAGACAAGTGTGAACTACAGGATTCACTCTGCTGTCTGCACTTATCTGCGAGTCTGTCCTTGTGGATCCTCAGATGGGACTGATGGGTGTGATCACCACTGCACTGGGGACCACCTTCACGTTATAGGCCAGAATATACACAATGGAACCTAGAAAAATGATTTCCAACTGCCTGGAAAACCTCTTCAACATTCTGAAAATATAGTATTGAAAACTACTGAAGAGACAACATGAATTCTAATTTTTCACCTCACTGCTTTTTTCTTTTTCAGTTCCTAAGGGATGGACCTTCCTTGTGATTCTTTTTCTGAAAACACATTTTGCTTTTTGGTGACACTGCACGCTTCTAATGGTTTTCCCACGCTTGCCCATAGAAGTTTTCTATTCGGGTAGAGAGTCAATAATAATAACAAACAACAGTAACAAAAATAGCAGGTATCACTTATTGAGCGCTTACGATATACACTGTTGCTGAGCCCTTTCTATCGTCCCTAATCTGTGCAACTACCGGATGAGGTCAGTATTACTTTCTCCATTTTACGGATAAGAAAACCAAGGCTCAGAGAAGTTTAGTGACTTGTCCAAGGAAGGCCATCTTAATAACTGCAGGGCTGGGATTTAAACCATTATCTGTCTGATTCCAAAGCCTATTCTTTCTTTTTCTACTCCATTATGAAGCCTCTAGTTAGCTTACTAACGTGTCAAAGGCTCTGGGCAGTGCTGCTTGTTCCTGATGTCTTCTCGTCACTATTTCACAGCAAGGAATACCTTCCAGTTGGTCATAAAGCTCCCCCACTGAAATTCCAGCTGAAGGATAAGTAGGGTGGATATGAGGTGGGCTGGGCTCATGCAACAGCAAAGTGAGCCCACATGCTTTCCCCCTGCACCAAACGGATCAGGTTGAGAATTGCGATTTCATTTCCAAATCACTAACCTGATGAGGCACAAGCCCAAGAGAGGTTGGAGGCTCATTCATGCGATCATCACTGCTGCTGGCAATGGCATAGCCCCTGAGGAAAGGAAACAATTAAAGCTGTTCACTTAACCAAAGTTTATGTTTAACTCATGAAGATGATCTGGCAGACATCCATGTAAGATTTATAAGGATAACTAAAATGCCCCTTGCTGGGCAGCACAAGCTAGCAAAAAACTATCCCTGGGAAGGAAGGCGAGAAGAGCAATAAAAAAAAATGCATGGATTGGAGCCAGAAAGATCAGAGCTTATGACCACAGGCAAGGTGCTTAACCTCTCTGTGCTTCAGGTCCATCATCTATAAAATAGGAATAAGGGGGTCATGAGGAATAAGTTAAGAATATACTCTTTACTAGATAAAGTGCCAAGAGCAATGTCTGGCACATGACAGGCCAAAAAACATCAACTCCCTTACTTCTGAGACAGTCTTGTAAAACACCACAGCATGTTTTTGTATTGAAAGTTTGAAGTGGGAGACTTTCTAACCTTAACTTGTTTAGTTTATACAAATGTTACCAAAATGCAGAAATAAAAGTGAAGAATAATTGGGCAGGAGAACTAACGCACTCCTCCCCGAGCAACAGTGTGATGCTTACTTGTGTCACCAAAGAGATGCAACACGGGACCTGGTTTTTAATCTATGACCAGGGAAAATGTGGCAGACACAGGGGTCAAGGGAGCATAAAATCAGTTCTCAAAGATTTTTATCTCAAATACTTCCTATCAGGAAGTGACACTAAATTTAAACAACAGAGATAGCTAAGGTGGACGACAAAGATAAGAGGAAGACAAAAAAAATGCCGCTGCTTTTCATTCAACCCTGGAGGATCTGTGCTAGTTACGTATGCTACCAGAATCTCGCAGGGGCCGTCTTTTCAACTGCGGAGAAAAGCTATGAGTCACATGATAAATAGAATATTCATGTTAATTTGCATGTTGACTTTCTCAGAATTGGAAAAATAAATCTTTCAAAAATTCGATCTTCTCCTGCCTGTATTACAAACAGCAGAGCAAAGTGATCAAAAATGGTTTGGAGCCATACTGGCTGGGCTAAATCCTGGCTGTTGCACTTACCTTGTGAGTTCAGCCGCTTACTTATGCTCACTATGCCTCAATTTCCCCATGAAAAATGGGACTAATAATAACAGTTCTTTCCTAACAGTTTGCTATGAGGAGTAAAAGAGGCGATATTTGTAAAGTGCTTAGAGCAGTGCTTTGCACAAAGTAAACATTATATAAATGTTTGAAAAATCGAATAAACCATAGTGTACTTATCATATAGTTAGGTATAAATATCTGTTTGACTTCAGTCTGACTTGACTATCTGACACTTGACAGCACAGTCTTGGCCAGATATTGAGAGAATTTAAATTGTTAGCATTTTCCTTGTCTTTTCCTCCTTTCCTTTCCTTTTTTCTTTTTTTTAAATTACTATTTTTAAAGTGAATTTTTATTGTCTTCAAGGTATAGGGCTAAAACAATAATAATAAATTAATTTTTGCCTCAATTCTATTTAATGGAAGAGGAATTAATTCTTCTTATAAGTAATAAAGTAAGATCTTCTCCTTGTGTGGAGCAGACAGGGTGTCCAGATCACAACTGTGCTAATTTTTGTACGTGGAATGTAACATATATACAATGTGAAAGACATACAGACTACTAAGAGGCCCAAGGTCAAGTTGAAACAAAAAACACCAGCCCATTCATTTCTTTCTTCTCACATGCAAGCCCAATACACTATGAGAGTGTAATCAATTAAAAAAATATATTTAAACATTGGTGTGGCACTAGTGCACTAGGTGGTCAGGACCAACCCTCCAATCGAGAATAAATAGAAAAGCTAGACAGAGTGTAAAAACCTATGTTTGAAAGCATCAGAGAGCTACCAAGATAGTGATGAATTCTAGAGCCAATATCTGTCAGAGCCAGAGAGGCCCATAAAGGTACATCGGGCATCTGTCAGGGGGGCTTATTCCCACAACGTGATTGCTGACCTCCAAAAGCAGTGGCCATAGGATCAGAAGTTGAACAGTAATACTGGCAGACTCATGGGGCTAGAGGGAGACTAAAGATTGAGGTCTGCTGATAAGCAGGAGCCAGGAAAGCCATCCCAAGCTTTGGCTTAGGCTCACTGGGGGATACCGCCTCAGAATAGGGTGAACCGGAACTAGACCAGCCCTAACTGGATCAAAGTGTTCTAGGACTGCTCGTGCACTTACCCTAGTGGTCAGCCAAAAAAAATGTAAATCACATCATCTCTACGATTTTTCATTTATAATGTTCAGTATTCAATAAAAAATAATCGAAGATATTAAAAGCATCAGAGAAATTTAAATACTAATTGTGTATGTGATATTAAGGAATTGCCTTTGTTTTTACATGTAAAAATAGTAGCAATATATACTGAAAACATACATTTTTATGAATGAAATGCTATGTCTTAGATTCACTTTAAAAATAAGTCAGTGAGAGGAGGAAAAATGTGGATAGCAGTATAGATAGCATAAATAAATGATGATTGGCCATATGTTGGTAATTGTTGAAGCTGGGCAGTGTACACAAAGGGAGATACAGATATAGATATATCTTCTTTCATATATGTTTAAATTTTCCATAATAAAAAGTTTTTTGGTTTTTAAAAACCAGTTATATAAGGAAAGAATATGTGACCAAAAACCAAGAGAAACAATAGACAATAAGAACAGACCCATAGGAGATCCAGATAATGGAGATATCTGATAAAGACTTAAGACAAAAACATGATTAAATGTTTCTAAGGAATCAAAAAGATCAAAATCATAATTTCAGCAGAGAATAGGATCAATTGGAAATTCTGGACCTGAAACATGATAATAAAATTAAACACCTGATGGATGGTTTTAACACGTATTATTCACAGAGGAAGAGAGAATTAGTAAACTGGAAGCTAAGTCAAAAACAGCCATACTGAAGCAAGGAAAGACAAAATGATTGAAAATACAGAAAAAAAGCATGAAGGACACATAGGTTGATTCTAGCTGACATGCAATTGGAGTCTCAATAAGAGAAAGAGAGAATAGGGCAGAAGCAATATTTTAAGAAAAAAATGTGTTAACAAAACTAAACAAATACCAATTATGTAACAATAATAATATTGCCTGGGGTTTGAAATATAAAGAAAATTTTAAAATGAGTGTGCAACACTGCTGGTTGCCAATCCAACATCCATTCTCCTCTTCTACCTTATCAGAATTTTATTCAGAGAGGCAATGTGCCCAGCCAAAAAAAAAAAAAAAAAAAATTGCAATTGGCAGTCTTCCTTGCAACTAGGAGTGGCTATGTGATACAGGAATTAAATCAATGAGTTAGTTTTCCAGGAAAGCTCTTTAAAAAGGGGCAGACTCAGCTGACTGCAACTTTTATCCTTTAGTCATGCCTTTCTTCTAAACTATAATACAGAAGCAATATTGAAGGTAAAGCAGCCATCCTGTGACCACGAGGTGACAAGCATAGGGAGAAAGCTAAGAGTGGCTAAGAGAGAAGAAGGAACTCAAGGTCCTGATCTCATAATGGAGCCTTTGTACCAGCCCTGGACAGCTTGCCTCTGAACTTCTTGCTCCATAAGAAAGACACAGCCTCATTTGGCTACATCACTGAAGCTGAATACAATTTCTAACATCAATGATTTCTGTATTCCCTTACAGGTGTTCAGGGATAAGAAAACCAAAACTTACTAACAAAATAAAAGCATGAAAGTCCTAAGGTCCCTACCAAAATTTTTATTCTTCCTCATTATCAGTTTCCAAATAACTCTAGAAGAATACAACTCCAGAAGGATGCAGAGATGTAGCCCCAAAGATTCCATGACAACTTCTTTCAGGCCAAAGAACCAGACCCGGTTTTTTTAGTCTTGTTTTTTTGAAGATAGAAAGAGCAATAAAATTCTCAGAAAAGTCAGACTGAGCAAAGGCCAAGGGAGACACTGAAGACAAATGCCTACAAAAGTTTTCCTTGTTTAAACACCCATCTCCTACCACCAAACTCACCCTTCCGGATGCTGCAAAACAGAAACCATCAATTCCACTGCCAGGGCTCCTGCAATCATGGCCAGTCCTGGGCGACTCACGGTGCATTGCTGGTCCAAGGTCCGGTCTCTGGTAGACTGCAGAGAAACAATCGCTAATGTGTGCTGAAAGTTCTAGTCCACTCAACTCCAGTTGTCTGAAGCATGAAACTCCTCTATGATAAAGCTTTAAAATATAACCAGATGCTCATTGTTGGCAAAGTACATCCAGCCTCAAATAACATCATTTCTTGGGATTATCAAGATAAACAAAATATACGATTTAGGTAACTAGATGAGGTAATGTGCTTAAAAGGATTAGCGGCTTAAACAAATTAAATATTGGGTGATAGCAATCAAAAATGGGGCTTAGCTGCCTCATATAGCACAGCTGCATCATGTGCACCATTAACTGACTCAATTCCATTCCATTGTGCTTGGCAGTTATAAGACAGACAGACAGACACAGAGAGGAATAATAATCTGAATAGTGCAGGTGATTCACCCTGCCATTCTAACTGAGTGAATGTCTCAGAGTGTAAGATGGGAGCAGTAATTTACTATTCCTGCAGTCCTCAGTTCCTACGTGTCTCTAACAACATGGGCATCTCCTCACTCTGAGTATGATCCTAAGGTTTGACTACAAGTATTTTTTCTACAACATGGCTCCAAACACAAGCCTTCACTGGTTCAACCAACAAAATTCTAACCTTCCTACTGTGGGCAAATTAAGAGGTGTTAGAGATAATTCTGACTCCGAAAATTTCACCTTATGAATAGATGTGACTTTACGGCGACGGCCCCTTAATCCAATCTGTTGGCAATAACTAAATAGCAAGACCAGTTGTATATCATAACACCATGATGGAGATCATCAAGCCACCCTTCTTCACATAAGAGAATGGTTATCTTCTCTTAAATTTCCATTATATTGCAAAAACATAAAATCCAGTCATCCAAAAGAGGTCTGACTTAATAAGGAACAAGTTTTAAAAGAAAGGAAAAATAGAAGGGAGGGTACAGAAAACATCTCTGCTTTGCTTCACTGGAAATTACCATCTGTTCTGCTAATAAAAAAAACATTCCTACAGACTGGCTTGTGTGGTGTCATGAAAGCTCCAGAATCTTATATTTGTACAATGTGGTCTTGCTGTATGAAGCACTTTCACACTTGACCCACTTTGCACAGTTGACAAGGCAAGTATTCTTCCCTCCCCTACTAGAGTTGCCAGATAAAATACAAGATGTGCAGTTAAATTTGAATTTTGGATAAACAATAAATAATCTTTTAGTATGAGGAGGTCTCAAATATTGCATTGGACATATTCACACTAAAAAATTATTCGTTACTTATCTGAAATTCAAAGTTAGCTGGAATCCTGTATTTTTACTTGCTAAATCCGTTAGCCTATGCCCCATTCCCATTTTGTAGAGGCACAGGGAACCTAAGAGACTTATTCAGAATTACCTGTGAGGTAGTGTAAAGGGCTGGATGGAGTCTGGGTCTTTAGACTCCTCTTTTTTTTTTTTCGGTGACAGGGTTTCAATCTGTCATATGGGATATAGTGCAGTGGCGCTCATCACAGCTCACTGCAACCTCACACTCCTGGGCTCAAGAAATCCTCCTGCCACAGCCTCCCAAGTGGCTGGGACTATAGGTAGGCACCACTGTAACCAGCTAATTTTTTCTATTTTTAGTAGAGATGGTGTCTCGCTGTTGCTCAGGCTGGTCTTGTACTCCTGACCTCAAGCAATCCTCCTGCCACAGCCTCCCAAAGTGCTAGGATTACAGGCATGAGCCACCACACCTAGCCCCTAGATTCCTCATTTGTAATGCTCTTTTTATTAAGATAAGCACAGGAGCAATGCTGGGTGCTATCAGGGACCAGTTTATGCTATGGTTTCCTCACTGAGTTTTCCACAAAAATGGTTTGTAACTGCATTTATACTGTTGAACAAAAAATAGCTGTACTGTTGATGATGCCAATTGAGGCTCACAGTGGGATAATGCCATTCTCCCCAAATTGGAGAATTCTTCTTTCTGTTAAAAGACAGTATTTAGTCTCAATGAAAGAGCTGGTCTCTCCGCCTCAGTGCCCAAGATGGTCACAGGAAATATTTGGAACTACAAGGAAATCTACTTACATCTCCCGGGGCCACCACATCATTGCAGAAATAGCAGCCAAGCTTATAGCCAGGGATGTTGGCAAAAAGTGATGAGCCCAGGATGTCGGCAGATGCCACAGGTTGGCTTGGACACAAGTCCCTGGCTCCCTGATGCTTTGGTTTCTTCAGGCCATGTCTCATGACAACAAATGTGTCAAATCCCAAGGCAGCATTGATGACCAGCTACAGGTTTCAAGGAATAAAAAAACAGAGTTAAAAGATACATATATTTCAAGGCATGGTTAATTCCTTATTTGGTGAAAAAATTAAAAATCTAAACTTTTTAAAATTTATTTTTTGCATATAAGTGTAATTAGATTCTAAAAGCTAATCATGGTAAAAGCTACTGAACCCTGAGGACTTATTAAGTACAAAAGACTTAATGTGATTAACATAAACTATCTCATTTACTCTCATTTAAAACTCCTAACAAACACGTCTCATTTACAGATGAGGATACTGCAAGTCAGAGAAGCCAGTTCTACAGCTTCCCCAAGGTCAGTTAGTGGTAAGAAGCAGGTATATAAAGCCGAGTCCATAGAGTCCTCAAACCCATTCTTTCTGCCATTATGCTGTGTTCTGGCATGTGCACATAGATTTGTTTTTGTAATAGCTTTATTGAGATATAATTCACGTACCATCTAATTCACCCTCCACATAGATTTTTAAGGGACAGATTTTTTCATTTATACTACAAAAACTTTTCTTAGTTGTAATTTAACTTGTTCTTCCAAATTTCTGATCACATAGAAAGTTTGAAAAATAAAGAAATACCATATTAGAAATGAAAATAAAAATCATTCATTACCCACAGCTCAAATAATTACTATTAATAGTTTAGGGCATTTCATCCTACTACTTTCCCCCTTTCCCTCCCATTCCCTCCCTTTCTTCCTTTTTCTTGCCCTTTTCCCTCTCCTCTCTCAATAGAGCAGGGGGTGGGGGGCCAGGCATATATAAATGTTTATATATAAACATAATTGATATAAAATATATACAATATTGTGTCTTGCTTATTTAACATAATGTGGTATTCTCCATATTATTAAAATCTTTTGAAAACATAACTGTGAATGGCTGCATACTATTCCATCACAGATATGTACCATGATTTAGTGAACTGTTCAATACTGTTGGCCCTTGGAAGTTGTCGCTACCCAAATATTAATAGCAGTAAATAAGACCAAGTCTCTGTTCTCTGGGAGCTTGCATTTTAATGTAATATGGTACACCTTCCAGGGTAGAGTACCTCAAAGGACTGTTATGAAAATTAAGCAGTAGACAATACCTATTATATTGGGTGATGGCAGGTGAAGCAAAGACAGAGTCTGCCGGGAAAGCCCTTTGCCACTATGCTATGAGGTCATACAAGTCACACCTCTTTCCTGGTGTGGGGAAGGGTTGGGAGCACTTCTCCCTCTGGAGTGGCAGTGCATTAAGTCACAATCAGAGATGAGTACCCCAGCACTCTACCTTTCTCTCTCTCTTTTTTTTTTAACTTCTTTTTTTAGAGATGGGATCTCACTATGTTGCCCAGGCTGGCCTCAAGCGATGCTCCTGCCTCATCCTTCTTAGTAGCTGGGACTGCAGGTGCATGCCACGGCACCCAGCTTACTGTACCTTTCTCTTGCTTGCAGCAATGACGGCAGGAAGCCACCGGCTCTCCCTGGTGTCCATTAACAGGAAAATGACATCGTGGCTTTCGATGAGCTGCTCCAACTGCTCCACATCCCTGCGGGCTTGCTCTAGGGTGACACTGGAGAAGTTAACTGGATGTCCAGGCATGGGGATGCTCATGTTGAACCCTCTGGCATTCTATGGAAACACCCAGATATACTTATGTATTAGGTACAGGCAATATCTCAGAGCCCACGCTTCCCCACAGCTACTAGCATGCATACATGGTCACCTGTACCAAAAATTTCCCTGTGCACGATTATGCTGCTTTTCCCTCACCCTATCTGTACCCCGCACCTTCTTCACCTGTGCATCCTAGACCACCTCAACCTGTCACCCAGGGCCCCTGAGGCAGGATAAGGCAGCAAGCAGAGACACACGCATCACAGTTCCAGAATAGACGAGGGCACTTCCTATCTGAGGTCAGGAGGACACTAGAGGAAACTGTTTATCTATGGCCCTTTCCTACCATCTGAGGCCAAGAAACCTGTCACAACACCCTCTGCCTGCTCAAGTACCCTCTTTCCAGACAGGCTGTCTTTCTCTTCTTGCTCCCAAATTACCCTCCCCTCCATTTCCTTAGTGTATAACATCTCCAAATGGGGTGTTCTAGCAAAAATAATTTAATAAATTCACATAAGGTTAGAACGACTGACAGTCGTGCCTTAATCCTCTCAGGAGTATACACATTTTTAAAAAACTTTACTTGCTAACTTACAGCCAGAAATATCTACTAATGAGTGTGTTGACACTGGCGGAGGGGAGAAGGGGTTGGGGTGGGTGATAGCAGAGTGTGGTATAGAAGTGAGGCTTCGTTCTGTCCAAAAGTAGAAGCTGCCCAGCAACCTGAGTTCTCCTAAACTGTAGGGACTTAGGATTTTCCCCAAGGGCTTTAGAACAGCTCTAATTTACCATGTGCCCCCTTGATGTCCATAAAGTCTCAGCACATTAACAGTGAGTGAGTCACATATGGGTGCTAAGGAAGCCAGGGACACTGACTTTCCGCGGAAAAAAAAGTGCTCTAGAATCACAAACTGCACCCTTGGCTAGCCCCTGCATACCCATGGTCACAGGTGAGTGTGTGAAAACATCAGCTTTTTCACTCATTTCCCCAAACCCCTCACCTACTGGAAAAATAGCCCAGGGGCAAGACAAGTAGGTCTTTTTACAATGGAAAATCTAATTTGTAGATTGTAGATATTTTCTCCTTATCATCAACTTAAACCTAACCCCTGGAATTCAAGAAGGAGATAGCAACAATTTCAAAAAGAATGAAAAAGAAAATTACAAGTAAAGCAGGAAAGGGCACTAGGCAGAAAGGACTTCAGAAAGAAGAAAGTTCTCAACCCGGTCCCTTTTAACAATAACACCATCACAAAGACAGCTATCAGGATATCATTAATTCACTAAGTATCATACTTCTACCATGTACCAAATACTATAATAAACAACAATAAAAACAACTACAGTAATAATAAGACCTGTAACAGCTCACTGGCACATTAAAACTGACAAAACATTTTAAATGGTGGTAGCTTGATCCAAAAAGCTATTATGTATACATTTTAATGACAGCAAGATGGAAGCATAATTATCCAATGCCAATTCTAGACTTTCAAATAATACAGTAATTGATCCTTACCCACATAAACTTTGTTAACCTAAATGAATCTCTGCGTGCTAAAATTTCAGCCAGTAAGCTGACGTAGGAGCCCAGCAGTTAGGTCCACACCCTGGAGACTGGAATTCAGCAAATTTCAACACAGCGGTTTTCCACCTTGTCTGTAAGTTAGAACCATCTAGAGAGTTTTAAAAATTCCTAATGCCTAGGCTTTTCCTCAGAACATTTAAATTGGAATCTCTGAAAGTGAGCCCAGGTATCAATATTTTCTAAAACTCCCCCGATGATTCAAAGGAGTAGCCGGGGTGAGACGGAACACAAAATACAGTACACAGCTCTCACATGTACAGTTCAACGCATTTTGACAAACTGCAGATTAACCACTGCACACACCTATCAAGTTAAAGAACATTGTGTGGCCTGTGGCTTAATCTGACCCAACAAAAGGACAGGATAAAAAGGGGAAAAGAAGACACAGAATACGCCCATGACCCCAAAACATGCTCTTGTGCCCCTGCGTACCCAGTCCCCACCACCCCTGGACAGCCGCTCTTCTGACTTTACAAGCCACAGACTAGTTTTGCCTGTTCTAGCGCCTCATGTAAGTGATATCCCAGAGTGCATTCTTGTTTGTGTTTGGCTTCTTTGGCTCGGCATAATGCTTCTGAGGTTTATCCACATTGTTCAGTATCGACAGTACGTTCCTTTTTGTTGTATGACTATACCACAACTTGTTTATTCATTCTGTTAATGGTGATTTGGGTTATTTCTACATTTTGGCTAGTATGAATAAAGTTGCCTGTCGACATTTCTGCATAAGTATTTTAGTGTATATATGTTTTCACTGCTCTTAGGTAAATATCAAAAAGTGTACTTTCTGGGTCATTAGGTAGGTGTCTGTTTAATTTCATGAGAAACAGCCAGAACTAATTTCTAAAGTGGTTGTTTTACTAGCAAAGTATGAGAGCTTTGGTTGCTCCATAGCCTGACAACATTTAACATTGTCAGTCTTCTTAATTTTAGCCATTTTAGTGGGTGTGTAAGGATATATCTCCATGGTTTTAATTCATATTTCCCTGATGATTACTGATGTTGAGCATTTTCATGTGTTCACTGGCCATTCACAGATCCTTACTATGAAGTAAATACCTGTCCAAGTCTTTTGTCCCTTAAAAAAAATAAAGCTGGTTTGTCTGTTTTATTTTTGAGTGGTAGGAGTTCTTCACATATTCTGGATAAAAGGTTTTTGCCAAATACATGTACTGCAAATGTTTTCTCAGTTTGGTCTCTTAATGGCATTTTTTGAGAAGCAGAAGTTTTAAATTTTGATAAAGTATAAGTTATAAAATTTTTCATTTATGGTCAGTATTTACTAGGTCCTAAGAAATCTTTGCCCATCACAAGACCACCAAGATGCTTTCTCTAAGCAGCTTTACAGTTTTAGCCTTTATCTTTACTTCTATGGCCCTTCTGGGTGTCACGTAGGGGCTCAGAGTATTCAGTGAGCTCTCTCCACTCCGGATAGTTGGGACTCCAATGTCTCCCAGCCTTGTGGGAGCTCTGGAATCTCTGTTTTGCTCACAGCTCCCCAGTGGCATTTTCTGCCCAGGCTTACAGAGTCATGCCTTGAGTATGTGTAGCTCACTATTGTGTCAAACACTCAAGGTGCTGCCAAGGCAGTTTTCTAAAACTCCTCTGCATAGCTCCCTCATGTCTGGTACTATATCCTTCAAACTCCAGCCACCTCGGCTGCTTTGAACTTTGTTTCCTCAGCTCATCAAGACCAAGAGTATCTCCTTGGGCTTCCATGGGCTCTGGCATGGGCCAGAGAGTGCCTCTATGTAATGAGCTGGCTCAAATCTTCCTTCTTTCCCTATCTGGGACGACAGTCTTTCACTGCCTTCTCACTGCCTGAAAAGAGTTATTTTACGTGTTCTCCCCAGTGCATAACTGTTTATGGTGGCAGAGCTTAGTCCACTACCAGTTATTCATCAAGGTTGGAAGCAGATGTCCAGAGTTGGGTTTTAAAACCTCAATTGTAGCTCCATAATCCATGTCTTAAAAAATATGGTGATCTCAAATAGTCAAATTTGATTTATAAAAGATAAATTGTTTTCTTGTTCAATTAACTCAACCGCAAGATCAGTCATGGTATTTGTAGCAGAACAGTTATTTTAACTTAATTTTACCACAGCATTTTTTAAGGCACTTGGAAAGGGTCAATGTGACACCTATATCCTGGAGTGCAGGAATTACTCAAGGAATGCCATGCAGATGAAAGTCAAGAGTTTCTTATGAACTGGCCTTTGAGTTACATGAGGCCTGGTGCCAGAACATAGTTTGGGTCAAGTACATTTTAGAGCAAAAGCCAAAAGTCAGACTTTCTAGTTCTGAGGGAGCATTAGAAGTTGTCCAGGCCAGCCATCCAATGAAACCACCCTGTCTCTGAGGTCTACCACCCAGGGGAGGCTGGGTGAAGGATGCTCATGACCTTCTGGCACATTCCTTTGCACTTTCCTGTGAATGTATTATTTTAAAATTTAAAATGTTTTAAAAGGTTTATCACCCATTACTTTTTCTTCCAAGTCAAATGCCACTAGACTTCCAGCATGGAGATTACAGTTTTTCAATAACTGAACAAGTGACGGATAACATAAATTATGTAACCTTGCATTAATAGAATGGATCTCTCTAACTTTTCCAGGTAACCAGGCATCTTGGAAGTTTGCATTTAGTATACCTTTTAAGGCAGGGTGCAGTGGCTCACACCTGTGATCCTAGCACTCTGGGAAGCCAAGGTGGGAGGACTGCTTGAGCTCAGGAGTTCGAGACCAGCCTGAGCAAGAGCAAGACCCCATCCCTACGAAAAATAGAAAGAAATTAGCCAAACAACTAAAAATAGAAAAAATTAGCCAGGCATGGTGGTGCGTGCCTGTAGTCCCAGCTACCTGGGAGGCAGAGGCAGGAGGATGGCTTGAGCCCAGGAGTTTGAGGTTGCTCTGAGCTAGGCTGATGCCATGGCACTCTAGCCCGGGCAAGACAGTGAAACTCTGTCTCAAAAAAAAAAAAAAAAAGAAAGAAAATATACCTCTTAACTTGAAGAGGCCACTTTTCATCCCTGGAATGCTCTTCCTGGCGTCTGGCCTCTCCCACCACTCTCTGCTCCTTTCCTGCCTCCCCCAAACCAGTCTCCTAATCAATGCCTTCGGAGCTCAGTCCAAATGTCACTTTCACAAAAAAGCTTTCCTTGGCCCCTCAGACATGCACAGGTCCCATTCTTCTATATTTCCTTGGCACTCTTGACTTACCTCCTTAGCACTTACTATTTCAATTGTAATTAAATAATTACTTAATTATTCAATATGTAGCTCCTCAACTAAAATATAAGCTCTATAAGGGCAGGGCCATGACTTGTTCACTTAGGCCTAGCCTTTTCATGGCCTGGTATGAGGAAGGTGATGAGTAAGTATCTGTTGCATGAAAAAACTACATTAAATCATATAAAAAGAAATTCCTTAAGCCTGCCTAACCAATAAGTTAAATAGTTTCACAAGTATTTTTCATGAATTTGATGAATTACACTAGTACTTTGATGGCTTCTGTATATTATCTACTATTATTTATAAGGCATGATGAATAAAAGTATAAGGGACTTGAACTCTGGTCTCGAGAACTTAATAACCCAACTGGGAGAACAGAGTAACATGATGTACATGCTAAGGAAGAGGCTTAATCCTGGTGGGCTGATATTTCCAACAAGAGCTGGACTTGATCCCTCAGGCCCAGCATGATGGCCCTTGCTCCCACTTTAGCAGTCTTCCTTGACCGCTATGCTTCAGCCACCCCAATTTTCTTTCAGTTCCGCAAAAGCACCATGCTTCTTTCTACCTCAGGTGATTGCAGAGACAGCTCTGCTACCCTCAGTCCAGCTAGCTCCCACTCATCCTTCAGGGTTTCGTTTCCTCAAGAAGTCTTCCGTGACTCCACCCCCAGCCCCAGTCTAGGTCAGGCCTTCCTGTTATACATTCCCATGGCAACTGAGCTCCTGCTTCATGCACATATTATAATTATTTGTCAAACTATTTGTTAATGACCATCTCCCTCATGAGACTATGAGTTCCATTCAGGCGAGAGGGAGCTATGTCTGCCTAGATTCCCTGTCCCTGGCACATAGTAGGCCTTATGTAAATTATCTGATAAGTGTGTATGTAATAGAATAGCTCAACAGATAAATAGAAGGAATTGTATTGGGTCATTGACAATGGCTAGGATTTGGGTAAGCAAAAATTTCAAGTAACTACTAAGTGGCAGAGCTCAGATTCAAAGCCCAGTCTGTCTGGGCCACAAGGGTTCATAATATTCTCCAGTGAGTGATACACTGAATTATTCTTCCCAACTCTGCACTTCCACCCTGTAGTAGAATTATGTACCCACGCCCTTTGCAACATGATTTTGCAGAATCTTGTACTAGGAAGGCAGAGTATACTGACTGATCCACTGACTTTGGGCTTGGCCCTGTGACTGGCTTTGGCAATAGAAATGGAAGACATTGCACTGTGCAGTTGCATCTGTCCAGTTGAGCTAAGACTTTAAGAGGCAGATAATCACTAATCCTTTTAAGCTTACACCTTCTACCCTAAGAAGAGCAAGACCCAGATGACTGCTTCTCCTTTAACCTGGATTTTGAAATAATGACATATACAGCAGGTTGGAACTTGACTCAACACCTGAAATTCAGCCTAGCCCCAGCAGTTAAACCACATCAAACCTGCACCCTGATGGGCATGATATAAACGTTTGCAACTGGAAGCCACTGAGATTTTGGGATTGTGTGATATGCAATATTGGCACAGCAGAAACCTAACTAATATGCCTTCTTAATGACAGGGTTGCAACTTTCTCTTATGTCTTCTGGCATCCAGCACATAGCTGCGTACATAGTGGGTGGCTGATCAATACTATTGAATTAAACCCAATAAATGATGTTCCTCAGGGACACTGGTGAAGTGGACAGACCATTAATGTTGCTTCTAAAGCAAAGCTTTCTAAAATGAAGGAATTTAAAAGTAAGTGGCTAAAGAGAAAAACTTGGAGAACATGGGGCTTTTTTTTGGCTAGGGCTGAAAGCCCCTTCTGACATTTTAAGTATAATCAGATGCTTTGGAGACACCTGATCTAACTCCTGCCAGATAAATTGATTAAGCATTCAAGCTGCAGAATCTCTTCTGCTGGTTGACCTTAGGGGGAAAAAAACTCCCAAGATTTTGAATCACATGAGCTGAATGACTTTTTTCTTGTTATCTGATGTTTCTAAAGTAAATGATGTAACTCAAAAATAAGAAGCAAATAGAGCAAAAAGCTAAAACTTTCAGCACAATCTTTCTTCCACAAAGACTTGCATTCAATTTAATTTCATAAACCTATGCTAAGTAACTACTGTGTTCTGGTAATGGAGGAAAAGTATTATCTTAGATCCAAGCTGCTGTGAATTCCTTTGGAACTGGGCAGCATATAAAAATATACTTACCCCCAAATTCCTCAACTTAAACTCATACAATGCTTTGCAACTTACAAAACATTTCTTCAAATTCTTCATTTTTTATTTTCGCAAGAATATATGAGAGTTTTGTCATGTTTTTTAATCCCTATCTCTGAGATGAGGAAACAGAGGCCCAGCCACATGAAGAGTACCTGGTAGGGAGTGACAGATGTTTGAATCTGTTTCACCAATACCACAGGGCCTCATTCCCCAAGACTTACACTTTTAAAGATATGGGAGAAAGTCTCTGACATTCCCCTGAAGCATCAACATACCACTCCGGGGAATATTTTCTGGAGCCGGTCTGCTGCAGCCAGAGCCTTGGGCTTGCCACCTTCTAGGCAATCTTCAAACTCATAGAGAGGTTGCCTCACAGGATTGGAGTAGGAGATCTTGGCATTGTCCACAAATGTGATGTGTCTGACGCCCCAGCCCTGTGTGGGAACAGATCAGGATGTGTTTCTGATGACTCTTTCACAGGGTGTAGCTCTTGAAATCTCAAAAGAGGTATTGCTTTGGAGCAGCCTGAGAACCTTAAAATATAGGAAACTTCAGAAATTGAATTGTACAAATTCGGGTTTTGATAAACAGAATATTGACTTCCCTTAAAAAACAATTATATACTCAGTGCCTAGTTTCCTGCAGTAATGAGATTTTTTTAAAATGTAAGAGTGGATCTAACTTTTATTCATTATTTTTGATAGTGGTACCAGAGAAAGATTTGGAGGTAAATCCCGTAAGAACTGTCCATGTTGCTGTTTTAAAAGGATTAGCAATAGCCCCTAAATGTCCTTGATCTCCCTTAATGAATAATTAAGTATAAATAATAACTGTTTTTGAAGCTCATTTAAAGCCTGAATTAACTCCTCAGAAAAATGACTTACAAGTTATTTCCCACTGTACAATATATAAAATATTTTGTACTATTTCTCTAAGAGGCAGATACCTCATTAATAATCTGGAATTTAGGGAACAATTTTATATTCTTAGAAATAGTTTTCATGATTTCATAGACTTCAATTATGTCTCCTATAAAGTTTTATAGAACCATACAATTTTAAAGTTGGATGGGATCTCTAAAATCCTTAGTCCAATCACTTTGTTTTACAGATAAGGAAACTGAAGCCCAGGAAAGGCAAGTGGCTTGAGTAAGGTCATCATCTGGTTAATGGTGAGGAATCAATGAGATCTCCACACCTGTAGCCAAATGAAGATGCCTACTTTTTGGGGGTCGGGTAGGGTAGGTGTACTTTGGTAGATGGTAAATAAGCATAGAAACCTAAGAAAAGTCCTGCCATGACTGGCTAGAAAGCAAAGATTCTGCTCTCTCTTACTTCCATATCCTTTCATTAGAAACTGTTAAGACTCAATTAGAATGACGGGATGGCTTTAGAGGACAGTCAACAAGGATCCAAGATTCTTTTTCAGAGTTGAGAATGACAGGCCAGAATCCACCTTTCATAAGCATAGTCTAGACTAGCCATTTGTAGACCACCGGTAACCTTTTGGTCTACCCATCCAGTTTTGTAAGTTATTTTCACCAGCTAAGCTACCCACCATGGAGGGGAAATAAAGGTATGGAAAATCCAAACGTCATTTGTGCTTGCTTTGGGGATATTTATTTGTGAAGTATTTTTGCATTCCTGAAAGCAACTTCTGAGTGGATAGCAAAGAAGCCAGTCTGGAAACGTGCTGGGCAGTGGTAAGAAAGCCAGATACATTACAAACACGCCATAGGTTAGTTACATGCAGGTGTATTTGCACACTTAACTTTTGGCTTCCTGGAATACTATACAATTTAAATGGCTAATCTGCAAAGATTAAAGAAAATTACAATACTCAATGCTGATGACAATGTGGTGGTGAGAAAATCATCTTACTGGTTAAGAATGTTAAACTGGTGTCATTTTTCTGGAAAACAATTTGGCAATGTTTCTGGAATCTTAAAAATACTCATTTCCTATGACCTACTTCCAGCAATTTATCCTAAGAAATAATCTGACATACTAACAAAGATGCAATCACAAAGATATTCTTTGCAACACAATTTATAATTGTAAAAAATTGGAAACAATGTTTTTGTTTGTTTGTTTTTTAAGACAGAGTCTCACTCGGTTGCCCAGAGTAGAGTGCTGTGGCATCAGCCTAGCTCACAGCAACCTCAAACCCTTGGGCTCAAGCGATCCTCCTGCCTCAGCTGGGAATACAGGCAAGCACCACCATGTCTGGCTAATTTTTCTGTTTTTAGTAGAGACAAGGCCTCACTCTTGCTCAGGCTGGTCTCGAACTCTTGAGCTCAAGCAATCCTCCCTGTTTCAGCCTCCCAGAGTGCTAGGATTATAGGCGTGAGCTACTGTGCCTGGCCAATGGAAATAATGCTAATGCCAAACATTAGGGGAATATTTCAGTAAATTATATTTCATCATATAAGGAGGCATGTTCTGTAGCCATTAGGAAGGATTTAGCCAGCTGTGGTGGCATGCCCCCATAGTCCCAGCTACTCAGGAGGCTGAAGTGGGAAGATAGCAAGTTTGTGCCCAGCCTGCGTAACACAGCAAGACCCTGTCTCCAAAAAAAAAAAAAAATTGCTTCATAGGAAAGTATTTATAATGCTAATTATAAAAGCAAGGGGCATAATTATATATCAAATAATATTTAACAATACATATTAAACAAACACTAGAAGGAGATAAGTAAAAAAAGTGGTAGGACAATGTGTGTGTCTTCTTTCCTCCTTTATGACTTACGCTTTACAAATTTTCTATAATGGATGTAAGCTGACTTTATAATTTTTCAAACTGTTAAGAAAATCTAAGCACCTAATAATTCTAGAAGCTAGAAAGAGACAATAAAATAAATTCCACAAAAGGAAGAAAAAATTAATAAAGAAAAAAGTAGACATTAATGAATCTGAGAGCAAAACAAAATTTAAAAAATTATACAACTAATACATAAATTAAGTATTTAGTGCTCCAAAAAGACATAAACTAGACTAGCCTCTCTGGCAAGGCTGAATAAGAGAAAAAAGAAAATACAAATATATATTAGGAATGTGGAAAGATTTTTAAAAAGATAAAGAGAAGATTTAAAAGGTGATAAGAGAATACCATATGTATTTAATGTCAATTAATTTTTAAAGTTAGATGAAATGCACGATAGTCTAGGAAAACAAATGGACTCAAAAGCGGCATAAAATCTAAAAAGGTAAGTCAACAGAGAAACAAAAGTTCCCAAAGATTCCCTGCACCCCCTGCAACCAACAAAATTCCAAAGGCATCAGGCCCAGATGGACTTATAACTGAATTTTACCTAACCATCAAGGAACAGATAATTCATATATTTAAACTGTTCTGGAGCTTAGAAAAAGGCAGAAAGTTTTACATTTATTTTTTAAAGCTAGCATAACTCAGCTATAAAAAATACAAAGATAGAACAAGGAAAAACACTACTTATAGACCACTTATGAATTCAGATGTAAATTTCATAAATAAAACATTGCCAACTGAACTCCATAGGATATGAGAAGAATAAGATACCATGGACAAATAGGGTTTATTCTAGGAAAGCTCAACATTAGAATACTTTGATTATCTTGATAGATGTAGCTGATAAAGCTCAACATTGATTTCTGATATAAATGCACAGAAACAGAAATCACCTTCTTTAACTTATAAAGAACATTTAGCACAAAACAATATCAAAATTAAAGGTAAAAACAAGAAGCATTCTCATTAAAGCCATTAACAAAACAAAGATGTCAACTCCCACCGCTATTCTCAACATTACTACGGAGTTCGAGCCAATCTTATAAGAGAGGGAAAAGAAACGGATAAATGTTAGCGAGGAATACTATCAACCTATAGAACTCAAAAGAGTCAAACAAAAAACCATTACAACTATGAGAGCTTAGAAAAATGGCCAGATAAAGATACACATGCAAAACTCACTATCTTTCCTATATCCCAGTAATGGTCAACTGGGAGAAAATAAATGAAAAAAAAAAAAAAATTAAATATGTAAAAATAACATATTTAAACTAAATAAGACATGTGCAAAGCCTATATAAAGAAAAAGCTACTAAAAGACAAAAATCATCTAATTAAATTAACAGATAAATCACACTTCTGGAACTAAGGATCAACGTCAGAAAGACATCAATCCCTTCTAATTTATCAGTAAATTTATTGTAATTCCAATTAAAACAGTGAGTACGAATGTAGGAATAAAAAACAGATCAATGGGTAAAAATAGAGAATCCATAAAGAAACTCAGGTATATAAGGGGATTTAGTATTTAATAAAGATGGAAAAATCATGATTTTCCATTTTTTCACAAAAATCATTAATTGACAAAAGAAATAAACTCACATTCACTAATTAAATAAATGCATATTAGAACAATAAAATGTTACTTCTTGACTGTGTTGACAAAGATTTTAAAAGTTGATATTATCCAATTTCGGCAAGTGTGGAAAAAAGCTCTGTCTCTCAGGTGTTTCTAGGAGTACAGACTAGTATAATGTTTTTGGAAGGTAATTTAGTTTTAGAAAAGTTTTTAAAATAATATATATATAAAAATTGTACATTCTAACATAGCACTTCCACATCTAGGGCTTTTTTCCTAAAGAGATAATCCTATGGATATGTAAACATACAAGTATAAGGATCTTCTCTAATAGACAATAGAGTCTCTAATAGAAAAAAATGGAAAATAACCTAAAATTGATTAAATAAACTGAGGACATAGTCATATAACAAAATACCACAGATACACAGTATGGAAACATAGAAAGATAGCCACAATTATTTTTCTTATCAAGTTAAAATAAAAACCTATTACAGACAGTATGCTATGATGCAATTTTTGTAAACATAAATACATAACAGCAAAGATCACGGTCTCTCTGTTTAAATAAAAATGCCAACATAACATCTGGGAAAGATATGCTGCACACTGATCTATGAAGTCTGCTTAATTCTAGGAATTGGGACAGGGGATGGGTGTGGAGGAAGATTTTCTGATTCCAGCTTTTAATAAAAGCATACATTTCTTTTCTAACTAAAAAGACACTGAAAAAAGAAAAAAGGAAGGAAGGGAGAGAAGGAGGGGAGGGGAATCTGGGAGATGGAAAACAATCATGCAGAGGGAAACAAGAAGAGAAGCCACAGCTTCAAAGGTGCCACTTGGCCCCCACGAACTTACCACTAATGTCCTAGCTACATTACAACCCAAGGTGCCAGCTCCAAGCAGCAGACATTTGACAGACACGACCTTGTCCAAGTCTAAAGTAGGGACCAATCTCCAACACATCAATTTGAGATTTAGATCCACTGATGACTCGGCTAACCTAGAAAATGAGAGATTTATTTATTCAGTCAGTCACTCATTTATGGCCTGCAAAATATAAAGTAGTTATGGGAGAAAACAAGAAATAAACAATAAGGAAATTGGGATCAAAGGGCAAAGAGGGAGCTTGAGGGTAAGCAGGCTGGAGAAAGGTTCCCACATGGAACTCATGCCATTGTAGTCATCTGCAATTGCTAGTGGTGGGCCACAAATTTGACACTGAGCTCCTAGCAGCCAAGGTGAAAAGAAAAGCATGCCCAGTTGTAACAGTCATTGTGTCCATGAACAAAAACACACCAACTGATTAAAAGGAAAGTTTTTCCAGGTACTAAAAACAGAAATTTCTCCCATGTCTTCCTAATAAAGAAGGCACTTACATTCACCCTTAAATACAATTCTGGTTTCCCTGAAATACTTCTTATAATATCCTTCAATGTGGGCCAATAGGACAAGGCCAAAGGGCAATAAATAAAGAACTAAAAGGCAGTACAGGTATACCAGTCTGAGAGTCTGAACTTGAAGCAAGAACAAAATTTAGAATGTCTAGAAGAACAGATGAACTGTGTGCCCTTCAGGGTATCTACAGTTAATACTAATTCTTACGTCCAAACTGAAGAGTTAGGTGGCAGAGAGCAGAGTATACTCCCTGTCCATATGAATGGCAGCCCTGAACTGAATTATGCAACGTGGTGTCAGCCTGACAGAACCTGGTGTGTGAAAAGCCCCACTGGAGAAAACAGCTTCCAAAATATACCTTTTAGGGTCCATACATTCACTGAGGTTCACCATCCTCGGTCCCATGCCTCCTTTCTGGTTCTTTTCCCATCCAACCGCTTTAGGACAATCTTAAGGCAAATAAAATACTAAGTTTAATGAAGGAGGAGAGAATACAAACCAATAGGTCAAGCAGCAAGCTTACTTAAAAAAGGTCAACATTCACAACAGCCCAGGCGATGTTAAACTTTTAGTTCACTTCTTTCTCAGGGAGGTCCCAGGTCCTGAATTTTCATCTACTTGCTGCAATTACCTCCTCATCTTCCTCAACTACTGGAAATCTTGTTTAGAGACCATCAGACTGGAGCATAGTCTTCCTGTACAGGAGCTTCTGAAATAGCCCTCAACTCTGGCCCAAGTTGCCTCAACTTCTGACATTACTGGAAGTTGCCCCCAAAAAGACATATTTGGGGGAAGCATAACCCTGTGGCAGGCTCTCTATCTAAGGGGCACACTTTCCATTGAAGTTCCTACTGGGAGTTGACCCACTAAGTTCAGCATGTCCCTTCTGTTGCCCATCCTTACCAGGTCCCTCTCCTTGGCCTCTCAACACCTGTGTGCGGATCACAGTCCAAGGCGACTGTCCCTCTGTTATGCTGCACTCTCCTTTAAGCTCATCTTTATCCATTCTGAATTAGCCCTTCCCTGACTTATCCATTCTCCACTGCCCTCTTTTAACCCCCTCTATGGGAGCCGCTGTAACTCCAATTCCAGCAGTTCCCGAAGCACACCCTACTTAATGTTCTCAGAGGATAAAGATCCTGTGGCTAAACAGATTTGGGAAATGCTGCTATACTTAAATCCGTATTTTATATCTAGCCTCCATTACCACCCAAATCTGGAAGTTCATATTGCACATGAGGGAGATAAAAGTTCTGAGAAGCCTGCAGAAAGAAACCACTTTATCTGATTTGGCTTTGTGTTTCCCAAACTTGCATAGCTCTCCATATCTCCCTCCATCATCCCACAACAATTAAAATCTCATGGGGCACATTCAGAGAAATGCTGTGCTAGTCTATTGTTGCAAAATTCTCTTAAAGATCTCAATTGCTCTGTACACCACTCCTGTTACCTCTTTGCGTTAATGGAAGCCTTGCTCCCCGTGGTGGTACCACAGCCTTGTAGATCTCGCTAGTTGGGGCTGCCCATTCTCTTCCACTCCCTACATCTCAGGACCTCCGTCACTCTCCCTTTCTCATTGACTCTCATTGCTCACATCAAAGCCTCAATTCCTAATCAGGGAATTCACCCAGCCGCTGGCTATACTCCCAGCATCACCTCCAATGTCTACCTTAAGTAACAGTGTAACAGTCTCTGAAGGAACAGAAACTCCTTGACTTAAAGGTAAGATGTATGATTAGTAGGAGGAATTTTATTTTTTGTTTCTAATTGTACACTGGTTTTCTTTGGCTGTACTCCTACTTTTTTTTTTTTTTTTGAGACAGGGTCTCGCTCTGTCATGGAGGCTAAAGTGCAGTGGCATCATCATAGCTCACTGCAACCTCACACTCCTGGGCTCAAGTGATCCTCCTGCCTCAGCCTCCTGAGTACCCACTACACCTGGCTAATTTTTCTAATTTTTGATGAGACAGGGCCTCACTCCGCTCAGGCTGATCTCAAACTCCTGGCCTCAAATAATTCTCCCGCCTCGGCCTCCCAGAGTGCTGGGATTACAGGCGTGAGCCACCATGACTGGCCATCATACTCCTACTTTTAGATTTCCATCAAATCTCTATTTTCCCTTCCTTGGGAAATTTTTTAGGTTTTGAAGTTTGTTTTTGTTTAAAACAGTATTGCTCTATATAATTATGGGATCTAGAAGGTATTGATTTCCTTAACACAATCTTTTGTTTCTGGGATAGGATGACCAAAAGGAAACCATGGAGCCAATTATCCTTGAAAGTACCTAGGCCCCAGTTTGGCTGGGGGTGTCACTCACAGCAAGAAGCCAGAAAACAAATGTCCCTTCCCATTTTAAATCAGGCACTATGATGTGGCCCTTTTTTTAATGCCATGAAAAACTAAAACTGAAATAACAGACGAGTTCTTTAAGTGGTTAAGACTTTAGAACTTTTTTTCTGGGGGAAAAAAAAAGTTTAGACCTGCTATTGATGCATATTTTATTTGATTTTCTTACTATTCTTATGTTAAATAAAAAACACTTCTCTAATTCATAACACGAGAACTTGACAAGAATTACAAAATCACAGCCTAGTACCATAATCAATAACTCCAGCCTATGTTTTCTCCTGTTACAGATAAAAAATTATAAGACAAAAACAAAGTATCATTTCAAATGAAAAGATCTCTATAGTCAAAAGGCTACAGCCACTGGGCTGGTGCCTAGAGTCCCAGGTACTCAAAAGGCTGAGGCAGGAGGACTGCTTGAGTGCAGGAGTTCAAGACCAGACTGGACAACATAGCAAGACCCCCATCTCTTAACAAAAAGATGACAGCCATTTCTAAGAAAATTGGATGTAGCTTAAACTTAATAATGAAAAAAATACATTATGACAATAATATTTAATTTACAATACTTGCCTCCATATAACCTATACCCATACAACATACCCCAAATTAATAAGAAAATATTTTTTACGGGAAAATTCAGTGCTGTTCTCCCACAGTTGGGCAACCAGAGGAGCACATGAAGGATTAGAGTTAAGATGAGTGAGGGGATCCTCCCACCCCCATAGTGTCTGCTGCCTCTTTTTGCCAGGTGCCAGAATAGTCTATACCAGCTATAGAGAGTGGGCATGGCTATATCCAGAGGGAGCAAAAGATGATATAGGATATTTAAAATAATACTTCATATACCACTGCAACTACGGTATGTCTTAGAAATACTCATAAGCACTACCATACTAATACCTTCAGCTCACATTATGATATAGAATAACTATTCACAAAGTTTTATTTACAGCTAAGTGGGAAAATATTAATTTATACGAAAAATAAGAAATTCATCTGCCTTTCCTAAACTAAATAATCTACATTCAATATCAAGCATAAAGAATATGTATTGAAAGCATTATTAGACAACAGAAAACCTTTTTCAAATGGAAATGAATGGTGGTTCCTGAGTTTGAATGTCAGCACTATCAAGCATTTAGACTTATTACAGAGAGTAGAGAGTAAGAGAAATTCAGTGACTTTATCATAAAAGTGAAAAGAAAACTATCCCCCTGCAGGGTGGTTGGCAGGATTAACTGAGTGCCACTGGAAGGTGCCTGGCATCCTGCAGGCATAGAGACCAAACCCTTATCACTTTTTATTAACTCTTGCCTTATTCCCCTAGACTACCTTTAAGTGTGGTTTAATAAAACAAAGGTATGGCATGTAAGTTAACATTACATAGAAGCTATTTTAGAATGTGCCAGAAGAGGGTGCTAAATCCAATGCAAATATCTAAAGACAGCAGAAAGGCAAAGGATTTCTTAAGGCTCTAAACTAAAAACAGCTTCCTCCTTTGATTGATCAAGCAGAGTACTTTCGTCAATCTTTCCCAGAAGTCTGTTTAAGATATACGTGCTAGGGCATAGAATTGCTGATAGAATGTCACCCGAGCCAATCCTGAAACCTGACTTTTGCACTCCAGGAAAGACATGAATATCTAAGAAGAGATTTTGACAACCCCTTCCCTCCCCCACACACACTTCAAGGCATACCTATGGATTAAAGAAAGAAATACACCTTGGAACTATGGGGATGTTGTGAGGAACAAATTAAACTATATATGTGAAAGTACTCTGGAGAGCATATTAGTCATATGGATATGAGAGATTATCTTGGCAAGAGGTATAAAAGTACTAGGTTTCACATGAGATAGGAAATTAGCATAAAATAACATTTAGTAAGCATCTGTGATATGCCAGACATCGTGCTCTTTGACACAGGCATGGATTACTCATAAAGAATACTCTATGAGTTGGGCATTATTATCCTTATTTTACTCAAACTTGAGCATGTATTCTATTTCTGTAACATATGTAAAAATATAAATATATATAAATGTGTGTACATATGTACATATATATACACATACACACACATATATCTCTGTAGATAAAATGTCTCAGAAAGTTTCTGAATTTACAAAACAGGAATAATAGCCGATGTCTGTCACGCAGGATTGAATGAAAATGTTAAATGTGGAAGGAGAAATGGCACTTTTACTGACCAGTTTACTATATGGAGAATGGGATCACACACAATTTTAAGTATATAATAAATAAATATGTAAGTACATTAATATTACATCCTCCAAGAATGGACAGGAATAAAGATTTTGCACTGAACAAAAATGAAAATGAAAAGTTGGGGAAAAAAATCATCCAGACTAAAAAAACTGCTTGGAGAAAATGTCTTGGTGACAATCTTTGCCTTTGTTCCAGTCTGAATAGCAGAGCGTGCCCTCTGTTCAAAGTAGGTGTTTGCGCTGGCAAAGAGGAAGTTGTACTTTTCTCTCCCTTCTGCTGCCATTATGAAGGGAAGAAAAGAAAGAAAACCTGATTCAGTTTCTGATAAATGATAATTATATGCATTCTCAAAGACTGGCAAATTACCTGGGCTAAACGCCATTTCTGGAAGCTTCACTTCGAAGATGATGCTGTGGGTAACGTCTCTCACCCCCTGCATGGTACGGTCGCGGAAGCAAAGGACTTCAACAGACTGGAAACTGCTACTCCTGTTGTCATGCCCCGGATTTTTATTTATTTAATTTTTTTTTTTTTAGGGAAGAAAAAAAAGGGCTCACATAAGAGCTTCAGCAAACCAGCTGGAGAGAATTCAATTCACTGTAATTATGCCTCACTGACACCCTTGGGGGATGGCCTTAACTTCTGAGAGATTTTTGAACACATTCGCATATGCTTCCTCTGTCTAAGTGTTTAGAGGCTGAACAATGAATTGCCTGTGATTGCATTCTAGGTGAATTTTATATAACAATCACATTGCATATAAATAATTCAGACAAATGAATCTTTTAAATGCAGGGGGAAAATGCTCATAAGACATTAAAAAAGAACCTCTAAGACATGGGTTCTTCTGGTTCCCTTTCTCTCCATCAGAACTTTCATTGTATGAAATGGCACCTCAGTTAGTAGTTGGAAGCCCATTTGCACTACACAGACTTACCACCTGGATAATTACAGATTGTATCTCTCTGGGGACAATCTATAATTTATCTATCTTCATAATTTCAAATAAACACTTTCATATAAGTAAAGCTGGGAAAGAAAATCACACAAATCCCAAGTATAAAGGAGACTGTCTCATGTCTTCTCTCAGTCATTAACCACCCCCTTCAGAAGTAACAACTACTGTAACTTCTAAATCCATACATTGGTTTTGCCTGTTTTGAACTTTACATAAATGAAATCATAGCATATGTATTCTTTTGGGTCCAGCTTATTTCATTCAACATTGTATTTTTTACATTCATCCATGTTGATACATGTATTAGCAGTTCATTCAGATTCACTGCAACATGGCATTCCATTATAAGGGGTACACTACAATTTATTCTTCATTTCATTATTGAAAGACTCATGGGTTATTTACAGTTTTTTGGTTAAGAATAATGCTGCTATAAACATTCTTGTATATGTGTTTTGCTTGTATCTATATATGCACTTTTGTGTATACTACACTTGATAGTAACATTGCTCAGCCACAGATATTTTTAACTTTGGTAGACTGCCCAACATTTTTTCAGCAGTGTTTGAGAGTTCCAATTGCTCCGTATCTTCGACATATTTGGTATGCTCATTTTTGTTAAGTCCTTTTGGTGGCTATGTATTAGCATCTCATTATGGTTTTAATTTTATTTCATTGATGACTAATGATGTTGAACATCTTTTCAAATATATATTGGCCTTTTAGATACCCACTGTTTTAATTATTTTAGGGTTACGAAAAATGGAGGATAACAGCAATAGGAAAATTCTCTCTGAAAGCAACCCAGACAGCTGGAAGAGAGGGCTTCAGAATTTCAGTGACAGACCTCTGGCTACCCACTCTACCACAGTCTAAAATATCTTTAGCACAGTATGATCAGAGTCTGCAGCTTCCTAACAGACCTGTTTAAGGGCTCCCCAATATGGAAACTGGATCATGACTGATTGATTTATTATCTGGTTTCCATGACAAAAATATAAAAATACATTTGGGAAAACAGAGATATAGACACAGGCAGACACACTGTCAAAAACATACAGACAAAGACAGACAGACACACTCTTGTAAATACCATCTGTGGGCTGCTAGGACCAAAAAATTCCTCAAAGGCCATCCAGGGTACTGGGCTAAGTTACACGGATCATATACACCAATTGTTATCTGTGAACAGAAAACACTTTCGAGTGAGTCAAGTATTATGTCAGATTCACAATACAGACATTGCTAGTACTTCCTCTTTACCTTTTATGCCTTCTGCAAAGAATTAAAAATTAGACACTTGGTAAAGGGCTAAAGGGAACAGAAGAGAGCAAAAGGATCTCACACTGGACTAGAAAACTTCTTGCTGGAAGGAGCTGTCAAATTCTTCTCTGTACCCTCTGAGCCTGGCCTTGGGCCTGGCAGAGAGTAAGAACTAGATACATTTAGGAGGAAGAAAGACTGGAAGGAAGACAGGGAAGGAGGAAGAACAGTCAACAGTCAGGGCTTATGCAGAGAAAATCCTCCCTTAAAGAAATACAATCTGTGAAAATGACTAATTTTTATGTTAATGAGAAAATCAAGGAAGGGCCACTACGATGTGTAAGTCTACAGTCAGATCAAATTAAAAAGCCAGTTGCCCTTTCCCATCCCTATTCCCCCAACCCCAACTTCTGTCTGGAAAACTCTACTCAAATTGAAATACCATTTCTTCAGTGAAGACTTCTCTTGGCCGAAGTAGCTACTCTGTCCTCCCTGCTTCCACAGCTCTTTGTACATTACACATAACACTTTTTACTTTTTCTGCCTCCTTCCTCTCAAACACAATGAGTGTCCAGCAACCACATCTTGATTTCTCAATAACACTCTCCAGGAAAAGGAATCAGGGCTCTTGGGACAGTTTGCTAATTCCAGGGCTCGGACAGGGAAAATAAAAGATGAGCCTGGAGCATCTTGTAGTACCAGAAAATAAGGAGGTACTCAAAAAACAAAAGGGTGGGGGCATGTTAAGGGGACGCAGGAGCCAACTGAAAGACTCTCAATGGCCAAGGTGGAAACAATTCAAGCAAAAAAATAATGTAGTGTTGAATTATAAGCCAAAGTATAAAATAAATATCTATGAGTCCATACTGCTGTAAGTAATGGAATAAATCAATGAAGGTGAAGGGACAAGTATTCCTTAAAGATTTCCAACAAAACATGTAGATACTGCCCTCCTTCAGGAAACTTAATCCTTCCTGTCCTTGAGAGTGGCCAGGCTCAGTGACTCACATCCAGAGGGAAAAACAGTAAATTTACAGTGGAGAAACCTCGCAAATATTACTTCAACCAAATGATCAATTTAACATTATCCAGAATGTCATGTGAGTATCAGGTACCCTGGATATGATGTCATGACAAGGGTACTTCACTAGTGGTATTCTTTCCAAAAACCCATAACCCCAGTCTAATCACAAGAACACATCAAACAAACCCAAATTAAGGGACATTCTACAAAAATAACTGACCAATATTCCTCAAAACTGCCAAGATCTAAGATCATCAGAAACAAAGAAAGTCTGAGAAACTATTACAGACCAGAGGAGACTAAGGAGACCTGATAACAAAATGCAATGTAGCATCCTGAATTGGGTCCTGGAATAGAAAGGGGATGTTACTGGGAAAACTGGTAAAATCGGAATAAACTCTAGAGTGAATAGTAATGTACTAATGTTGGCTTCCTAGTTTTGACAAATGTACCATGGTGATGTAAGGTAACAACATTAGAGAAAACTGAAACTGGGCGAAGGTATACGGGAACTCTCTGTACTGTCTTTGCAACTATCTTCTGTAAATCTAAAATTATTCCAAAACTAAAAGTTAAGTTCTTTAAAAAAAAAAAAGACAATGAGCATCTAGAGAGCAGAGTATTATTGAGGGATATATAGCAGATATACAGTGAATGTTCACTGAATGATAAAAAGAAGGATGAATGGACAAATGGGTGGATGGGTGGGTGGAAAGGGAAGCAGATGGGAGTTGGGTGAGAGGGACAATGGCTGGCAGAGAACCATAAATTAACTCACAGTTCCCTTTATAAGCACAGCATGGGTTAAATAAAAAGATGGCTGATACATTTTTGTTTAATCTATTATAGATCCAGTTAGTTCTGTAAGGATGGAATCAGCCCAAACACTTCCATTTATTCCCCACAATGCTTGGTATAGTGTCAGTCATAGAGCAGGAGCTTAACCAATATTCAGATAAAGGAAAAAAGAAAGAAAGAAAGAAAGAATACCCATAACCCCACTATCCAGAGAGAACTGCTATTAACATCTTGGTATATAACCACCCATAACCATATTCTTTGGATAAATATATTTTGATTACTGTAACTTTTGAAGAAAAATGAGATCATGCTATAAATATTGTTTTATATCTCTTATTACATTGTAAACTCTCTTCCATGCCAGTAAATGTTTTTCTACAACCATTGTATATAGTGGCTGAATAGCATTCTACTGTACTGATACACCAAACATTTTTCTATTTCCTTTTGAAGGACAATTCAATAGTCTTCATCTGTGCTCAATAAATCTCTGAAATGAATTTACTGTTGTTTTATCAGATAATTATTACATTATTTCAAAGATATTCCTTAAAAATATTTGCTGCCTTCTCCGTTATATAAAATTTTCATATTACTAAAATTGAAGCCTTTTCTGTCTAGATGTATTTTCATGTTTTAAATGCAAACAGATTCACGGTTAATACAAACAAGTTCATATTTACAGTTAATCTGTCAGGAAATGCAGGATACCTTTATTTGAGATTTCCTTTTCCACAGGGAGATAAAACATCATCAGCATCCAGGGAACTTCTAAAAATAGAGCTTACCAAGCCTACTCCAAACTAGGGCAAAGTATTTAACCCCTCAAAGCCTCAGTTTTTCAATCTGAATCACGGGGGAGAAAGAATATTACCTATCTGATAGAGTTGTAGTGAGGATCAAATGAGCTGATACTGGACATGAGAAGTCCAGCATATACACAGCACTACTAATATCATTATCGATGATAGACTCAGAATCGCCAGTGCAAGCCCAGCAATCCATCCATGTCTCTATCTGTATCAAGCTTCTGAGTAATTCTGATGCAGTTGGTTCAGTCCATGGACTAGAATTTGGGAACCATTTCAGACAGTGGTCTTATAGACAAAAAATAAAAAAAAAAAAAAAACTCTGGGCTATTTTTCATTACCTCAAAAATTCTGAATTGGCTCTATGTCTTCCCAAGTACCTCAAAATGTGGCCCATGCACAGATGGCATGCATGCATAAGCATCCCCTGGGAGCCCGTAGAAAGGCAGAATCCCAGGCCCCCCTCCCCAGACCTGCTGGCTCACAGTTTGCATTTTAAAAAGAACCCAGGTGATTCTTATGTCCGTGGATGGTTCAGAAGCACGGCTCTGATCCTTACCCCTCAATTGCCATGGTTCTCAAACTTGTTTTTTTTATATAAAGAAAAAAGTTTATTTAGCTCACAGTTCTGGAGGCTGGGAAGTCCTAGAGCATGGTGCTGGCATCTGGTGAGGACCTTCATGGTACATCACAGCATGATGGAAGGCAGCCAAGGGTGAGAGGGCAAGAGTGGTTCTCAAACTTGAACATGTTTGGACATTACCTGGGGAGCTTTCAAAAATACTGCTGCCTATGGGTCCCACTTCCAGAGGTTCTGATTTAATTGGTCTGGGGTTTGGCTTGAGCATTAGTTGCATGAAAAGATCCCAGGTGATTCCAACGTGCAATGAGGTTGCAAACCCCTGCTTGATAATCCGTAGCAGAGTTTCTCAAAGTATGGTCCAACACAGACCATCTGCATCAGAATTGCACGGAAGCTTTATGAACTTGCACAACCCCCTCTACCCACACACCCAACCTGATCCAAGATCTCTCTAGGTACCAATACCTGCATGTCCAGTGAACACCCATGTGATTCTTATGTACGCAGCATTGCAGCACTAGCTGTCTAGAGTATAAGGAGAAAATGATTACTTGCTTAAAATAGTGTTCATTGCACCCCATGTTTTTCCTTACTGTGACTGTGATTATTGAACCACTGTATTTTCCTGATTCACATCACCATATATTATAAAATGCACTTCCAAACTGAGCAGAAAAAAAGGGGAGAAATAGCACCACATTAAATATACACAATTGTAAGAAAATGATTTTAGAAAAATTAAAATATGAAGAAAAAAAGTATTTGTATTTTAGAATGGAGAAAACACAGGATGTATTTCATATCTGTTTCTCTGACTGGTCTAGAAGCTCTGTGAGGGCAGGAACAGTGTCTGCCATACTCATCTTTCCAGCTCCAGTACCTAGCACAGTATCCAATGCACAGCAAATTATCTATTGAGTAGATGAATTTTTAAATTTCTCCAGGCCCTAATATATGGACCCCCCTCCCCAATACCCTGGGCAGCTAGAGGGGAAAGGTGATGTCTGACTGACAGAGACCTGAAGCTTCCATACAAAACTGTGATGCAGCACCTTGGCAAGTTCCTTTCCCTTCCCTCTTTCCTTTTTCAACATTATAGGTTCTCTATTCAACAACATTTTAATAGTGGGATTCTCCTGAGTGAGAATGTGAGAGTATGATTAAGAAGAGGGTTTCCTACGAGAAGGGAGAGAACTCTGAGAATGCAATCTCCGGGCTAGGGCTTCCTCTGAATTAAGAATTGTCTTCCTTGAGCTCTTTGGATCCAGCTGGCCACCCCACCTGGCACTCTTCCACCAGGGATACCTTTTTATGTTCTCCTCTGTCAACTGTGACAGAAAGCATCTGCCAGACAAACTACATTTATTAAATAATCATCACTTCAACTTTACATTGTTTTTATTCATAAAAAGCATTTACAACTCTATCCAGCATGGAAAGGGGGAGAAGGGAGAAGGGAGAAACTGGCATTTCTACTTCCATGATGTTGAAACAGCTTACAATGAACAAAATGGCCTGATGCAGCAAAAGACGCACTGGCTGGAGAGTCAGCAGGTATGTGTTCTAACTCTGCGGCTAAGTGATTCTAAGACCTTGTGGGGAGCTCCTTTCTCACCTGTAAAGCGAAAGAGTTGAATTGTTTCATCTCAAAGGATTCCTTCGGGCTCCGGAATCACAGAACTATAGAGAACACTAAAGAGAAAAAAGCCCTATATAGGTCACGAAACAACATAGACTATATTCATGCTCAACCTTACATGGCATCTAAAGGCTATCCAATGGGTTATTTAGGAAGAACCTAGGCAGTATCAATCCTGAAAATGTCATTCCTACAGAGACGCTGAGTTTCAAGTTTCAAATGTGACTCCATAAACCAGGCCTCTTATCGAACGTCCTGGGTCACTCACTTTTTTTTTTTTTTTTTTTTTTTTTGGGACAGAGTCTCACTCTGTTGCCCTGGCTAGAGTGAGTGCCATGGCGTTAGCCTAGCTCACAGCAACCTCAAACTCCTGGGCTCAGGCCATCCTCCTGCTTCAGCCTCCCGAGTAGCTGGGACTACAGGCATGCACCACCATGCCTGGCTAATTTTTTCTATACATTTTTAGTTGTCCAGATAATTTCCTTCTATTTTTTTTAGTAGAGACGGGGTCTCGCTCTTGCTCAGGCTGGTCTCAAACTCCTGAGCTCAAACAATCTGCCCGCCTCGGCCTCCCAGAGTGCTAGGATTATAGGCGTGAGCCACCATGCCCGGCCGGGGGTCACTCATTCTTATGTGGCCTTCGGCAATTTACTTAATCTCTCCATGCCTTAATTTTCTCATCTATAGGATAACTACAAGATAACTCTTACCAGCACTTAGCACAGAGACTGGGAACGAGGCAAATGCTCAACAAATGGTAACTACAAAAACAACATAAATACACTCTTTTACAGTAACTTCATCGACTTCTTTGTTCAGTTCAATCCATTGCCATTACAGTCGAGTGTCACTTGATGGGCATGTGCTCTGAAAAATGCGTCGTTAGGTGATTTCATCATTGTGCCAACATCATAGAATGTACTCACACAAACCTAGAGGGTATAGCCTACTAAACACCTAGACTATGTGGTATAGCCTGTTATTCCTAGGCTACAAACCTGTACAGCATGTGACTGTACTGAGTACTGTAGGCAACTGTAACACAATGGTGTTTGTGTATCTAAACATAGAAAAGGTATAGTAAAAATACTATATTATAATCTTATGGGACCACCGCTATATATGCAGTCTGTTGTTCTGGAACATAGTTACGCAGTGCATGACTGTACGTAGTTACCTATCTTCTGTTTCAAGGTTATCGTTTTTAACTGGCAGACAAAAGGAGGAGTTAAATTCTAGCTTATCAAAAAATCTCTGGCTCTAGGTTTTATCATCTGTAAATGCAGAGTTGGGACTAAATGATATCTAAATTATACATCAAATTAAAATATTTACTAGATGCTACAAGCGGATGTCTAATTTTAAAGAATAATTCTGATACCAAGAACAAAGGCAATGGGGTAAAAAGGTAATAAGAAAAAAATCTTTTCTTGAGCAGAAAAGACTAGGCCTACATTTCTTAGAGCAACCTGACCTAAGCTGAGCTATACAGAGCAGGAATGATCTGCTAAGGAGGAAAATCTATCACATATCCATAAAGGAAGGTCAGCTTGAAAATGCTTCAAGGTAACTTTCCTACCCACATGACGCATGAATGCAGAAGGCATGCATCAGATAGGAAAATGACAGAATCCATTTGACATTAGGCTGAGCATCACTTAATCTCTCTTTAATGATTCAAAAGTGACTCCCAAATCACTAAGTGCTTAGGAACCAACTCACCCTCAATCACTGTAGGAATTATTAATAGTTGGGACAATGCTAGGTAAGCCAGCTTACTACTGGGTAAACAGAACTTTTTAAAAAAATGGCTTTCATAAATAATCACTGGCTAGGAGTTCTGGGTTTTAAAACTGGCTTTGCTATTAATACAAATTAATTGCATGAACTTGGGCAAAGGACTTCCTTTTCTAATACAAATCATCAGAAAGCAGCAAAACGTAATTGAACAAAAACTTTGTTTAGAAGATTTACGAAACAAATATTCCTTCCTACTTGGCTGTGAACAAACAATTCATTGAAGTCATTCAGTCATGATCTGGCTACAGTCCACCAAACAAGTTGCTGAAAAAAGTACCATGTGAGAAAGAAAAGAGCAAAATTCTCAATTTGAGTGTCTTCAGCTGGAGAAATTTCCACAATGATTCCATAAAACATGTTTATCTGATAAATGACTGTCTTTACTATCCAAAGTCTTGATATAACAGGAAGCACACAAAAGAGATTACATGTTTTAAAAGCATGATGAAAAAATTCAAATATTGAATGCACTTCAAAGTCACAGACAGCTGCCAAGATGCAGAAAAATCACTAAGTGAAGACAGAGCCCAACTAATAGCATATAAATTGTTGCTCCTTTGCTATTGCTCTTGTCCGCATATTTAAAAGCCCTAGAATTAAAGGCCGATGTTAGTGAAATTACAAAACATTTCCCAAACATTCAATCTCCAATAACTGCTCTGAGGAAAAGCAGAAGAGTCAAGCAAGCTTTCCCAAGACTGGCAATGGGATGGTGCTATGGGCTCTTGCTAACGTAATCACAAGAACCGGCCTGACCCATGACTGTGTGTTGTAGCAATGCAGCGCCACTGTGACCAGTAAGTGGGATTGACATTTCATTGAGAGAAATAAGAACTTAAACAAGGCCCATTTTCTACCTACCAAATGTGTAAAATTGTATAATGTCTGATGTTGGTGAGGGTACATGGTTGGCAAGAGGGAAACTGGCCGGGTTTTGGGGAACAGTTGTAAGCAGAGGTGTGCTGGAGCCAGCTCATAGAGGCTTATGAGAGCCAGTTGTTACTATCTCTTCCCAACTCTGCATTCTGTGACTTCACGTTGGTAGCTTGAAACTGGCCATGGTGGGAGTACTGAGAACTCAGAAATGAGCACACACTACAAAATCAGAGCTTCTGATTTTGCCTTTTTGGTTTTTAAAAAACTTGAAAAAAATTAGGAATGGTCCATTTCCATTGTTAAAAGTTGTTAAAAGTTAACAGCTTGTTAAAAGTTTACCAGCACACCACTGATCATAAACTTTAAAGTGTTCCAATTCTTTAACCCAGTAATTCTATATCTAGAAGCCTTTTCTATGCAAATAATTCAAAATATGGGGGATTAAGAGGGAAGGAGGAAAGATTTCATGCACAAAGAAGCTCCTGATAGTGAAGAATTATGACAAACCTAAATGTCAGACACTGATAAAAAATACTATCATAAATCCATTAAAAAGGATGTTGGTATAGAGTGTAATACTATTATGCTAAAATACTACAATAAAAATACTGCACAATCTTAGTTTTTAAAAATGCACAAAAAAATTAGAAGGAAATATACAAAAAGTTTATGTAAAAAAATCCCAAAATTTAAAACAACAGCTTAAGAACTTTTTGAAATTTTAAAAACAGAGATAGAGCTGGAAATAAGACTAATGAATGGAACCACGCCTAGTGCAGTTCATTTATTTGCATTATTCCCAAAATGGTCATACACTGGTCACATAGCATTTTTCATACTATAGGTGATGAGCTCTTTGTGATCCTTAAATCATGTAATGGACTACAACTAGAATTTCTCAACAAGATAAAACAGAATAAAGGAAAGCCTTCTTTTGTGAAAGTTTTGTTTCAGTTATAAATGATTTAAAGACATATGAGTATTGAGTCATCATGTAACAGGTATTTTTAACTATAAGTGACAAAGAAGTTTGCCATTAAACATCACATTAACAACCATATCATCCAAGAAATGAGAAGAAAACAATTACAGATGCATTTGCTTTTGAGCTTTAATTTAAAGAAAGCACCATTAGTGAACTAGTAAAACCTTCTTGGATGTACTGGGGACTGCTGAACTGGTAACCCTGCCAGTCTCACAATTTCAGGAGGGGCTTCTCTTGCAGGTGGACCACTCTTAATTTTTTCAAGTTTTTTGAAAACCAAAAAGGTAAGAAAGTTTGCCTTTCTTTGGTAAAGGCAGAGTCGGCTGCATGACTTAGGATCTTAAAATTTCATTTTTATGGAACAGCTGAAGACTGAGGTTAATCCAATGAAAATTTTCCTTTGAAAATGAAAACTGACAAACTTATTCTAAGAAAATACAGTGGGAACAATTAGAACACGTGAGTAAAACTTAATGAAGCCTGTTTATACTCATCATCTCTTAATTCTCACAGCCACTTACAAGGAAAGGTATGTCACTACTGTGTACTTGCTCAGGAAACTGAGGCTCAGAGGGGTTGGCTCACTAAGTTGCAGTTGGGACCTGAAGTTTAGCCTTCCAACTCTACCCCAACATGCTGTGAGCTAAGGAGAAAAAAGTGGCTGCTGCTTTTTCCATGATAGGAAGCGTTCTGACTATAGGAGGCAAGATAATTCACATGTAAAGAAGCTTCCATTCCTTAACCTCTTTTCCATTCTCATCTGTAAAATGGGACAACACTACTCACTTTGCAGGGTGTTGTAAGGAACAGTGATAACACATGTGAGCGTGTGAGTGACCACTCCCTGCTGGGCACACGGTTGGAACTCAGACCATGGCAGCCACAGCTGTTGGCTAGCAGTGTGCTCTCTTTAGGGACAGGTACCTACTTCCTCATAGCCAGTCAAGGCCACACACATGAGTGAACAGCACCACCAGACACAAAGGTCCCACTCTGACTTGGAACAGAGAGGACCCAGTCCCTTCCTGACCTCAGGAATCCAGACTCCCTCCCAGGCAGGTTAACTCCTGTCTTTTCCTTCATCTTCCTCCAAGCCAGGGCCCCCAAGGATCACAGTGCTCTGCGGATCCCCTGATATTAGATGTACAACCATGTGCAGATGTGTGTTTTTCTGGGGTGAGGATCTGTTGCTTTCACCAAATGTTCGAAGAACTTATGCACTTATACTACCCCACCCCAAATTAAGAACCACTGTTCTAAATTACCCACTGCAGATTACATATATCCCCTGTATTCAGTCTCCTGTCAGACCACTAACCATGTTTATAACTCACTAGACATAACCATTAGGTGTATGGACAATTTTGGAAAATCTTTGTAAACCACATGGCCTTAGCCAGACAAGAGAATGCTCACATTAAAAAGAACACTCAGAACGAGCCACACTAGAGCTACCTACTACTCACTGAAGGCCTACTGTGTGCCAGGAACTGGAAAGTGCTTTCCATGTGCAAGCTCCAGTCCTCACAACTTATTCATGCATGGATTCATTCTTTCATTGTATTTTACACACAAGGCATGGTGCTATGGGATGCAGAAGAGTGGTGGGAAATCAAAGATAGGATACCTGTCCTGGTGGAACTTACATTAAAATTAGAGAAAGAAGATATTAATCAAATATCACCCAAGAAAATGTAAAATTACAATTGTGTGAACTACTACAAAAAAGAGATATACAGTGCTATGAGAGCTCACAGCAGAAGGAATAAACCTTCTTACAGAGGTCAGGTCAGGTCAAATTAAATAATGATTTAATTTAAATTTGAAGGAAGAATAAGCACTTAAAAGAGAAAAGGGGAGGTGTGGGTGGGGGGCAAAAGTGGAGAAAAGAAAGAGAAGGGTGTTCCAGGCAAAGGTATGTACAAAAGCCCTGTGGCAGGGAACACAGAATGACTTGGGGCTGGATCCAAACAAGGCCGGGCCACATAGACTCTTGTATGCCATATTAAAGAATTAATTCCTATTCTTAGAGCACAGGGAAGACGACATTCAGGTGTTTCATTCTGTGAGCAACATGATCGGATCTGCTTTTCCAAAGAAAAATGTGGGCATGATGTGGGAATGGGTGTTTCATTCTGTGATCAACATAATCAGATCTGCTTTTCCAAAGAAAAATGTGGGCATGATGTGGGAATGGATTGGAAAGAGGCCAGAGAAGACACAAGGAGACTGTTAGGAAGCTGCTGCACTAAGCAGAAGAAAGACAATAGTGGCTGAGACAGGGGTGGTGGCAGGAGAAATGCAAAGGCACAGACTGAGAGAAGTTCAAGACGTGGAATCCACAGGATATGGGTGGGTAGGGGACAGAGAGGGGCCTGCAGGATGCCCAGATTTCTGGTTCACACGGCTGGATAGAGACAGTGTTATTCCGAGACAGTGATGCCAGAAGAGGACCAGACTTGGGGCAAAGATTGTGAGTTCAATTTGGACATGCTGAATTTGAGGTGCTGGAGAAGGCACGCACAGGCTGGATAAAGTGGTCTGGGGTCAAGGGGGAGGTTCGGGCTGCTGGGAGAAAATTGAGTCCCTTGTAGCAAGCAGTTACAGTAGTCATGGGCACAGTGAGATCACTCAGAAGAGCAAACGGACTGAAAAGAGGGAAACGTGGATGGATTCCAACATTTCTCCATCTTACACATGAGGACGCAAGGCTCATGGAGCAGTGACTCCTTAGAGATCAAAGTGTTGGTAAGAAGACGAGGCAGAAAATAGAGCAAAACACAAAGCCAGAGCACAACCACAGGAGTTCACACTGAAAAGAATTCCTATTTTTGGAAGAAGAGGGTGAAAACCTTCAAGGAGATATCATGACTCAAAAAACACTAAAGGGAAACTGGAGTTATGCTACAGAGAGTGAATTAGGTTAATGCAACAAAAGCAGGAATGACTTCAAGCAAGTTCTAGAAATCATTTCTTTAGGCTTCTGCCCAAACTCTACTTTCCCCTCAAAACCACCTTTGATTACACCAGTCCACACTCATCTGTCCCTCCTCTCAACATTCTCACATCACGTCCTCTTTGTGTCTGGCATTACACTCCACGTTGAGGATGTGGAGTGGGGTAAAACAAGGTTTCTGTGCTAAAGTTGCTCACAGGCTCATGGGGACACAAGGCATGCAGATAAGCAAACCAACAATTACTTTGGAGCTCAGTTGCTGCTAGGAGGGAGGTTGCTACCAGAACACAGAAGAGGGACAGGAAACAGTGCAAGGAATCAGCCAGTGCTTCCCAGGTGATGAATGAGAAACGTGAGTGAGGCACTTGCCAGGTGACAGAAGGGAGACAGAGAGAAAGGCATGTCTGCAGGCAGAGAGATGAGGGGGAAAGATGAAGCATTTGGAGGGCACAGGTATAGCCAGAGCACAGGATACCTCTTGGGGAACATCAGATGAAGCTGGAGTGATGGGCAGGAGCCTAATTCGAAGAGGCCTTGAATGCCAAGCTAAATAGTTTGAACTTTATCCTGAAATCAACAGGAACCCTAGAAGGATTTTAAGTAGAAGAGTGACATAATCAAATTTGTATGTTAGAAAATGCATTTGGGCAGCAGTGTGGAGGTGATGGAAACATTCCAGATCACAGGTGGGTGTGGCCAGCCAGGAGGCCATGAAATTCCTAGGGGCCATCAAGCTGCACAGCTTCTGGTGATTCTTTCTAGAATAAGATAGGGCATAGACAAACAACCCAAGTATCATCTGTATCATTTCTTGGGCCCTTTTTTTCCATTACCTGAATTTCTAGTTAACTTTCCTCAAGTCAATGTCTCAGTTCCCTAAAACCTTAGGTTCTGTGAAAACAGGTATAATTGTATCTCACAGTTTCTGGCCCATTAGGGAGCGCTCGACACGTGTGCTGAGTAATCCTAGGCTTTCCTGAGATACTATGCTGACCAAGTGAAGGACAATGTGCCAGAACTTGGCAGGCAGTTAGTCTCAGGGACAGGGCACTGGTGAGTCCCCCAGAGCACTTCAGAGGAGACCATGGAGATTTGTTGCGTCTTTCAAAATACGCTGCTGTTGAGGAAGAAAGGAAGTGGATACATATCGGACACCTGCTATGTGCTGGGCATTTTATTCACGTGAGTGTGTTTAAGCCTCACAAAACCTTGCAAGGAGGTAGTATTACCACCTTCTAACAGATAAAGTATGGTGAAGAAAGGTTATGCAGTTTCCCCAAGGTCACAGAGCTGCCAAGTGGCAATGCTGACTGCCAAATCCAGCTCTCACTGCTTCCAAAGGTCAAGAAGAGACTGCCTCTACCCAAATGAACAGGCAAAAGGGAATGGCGGGAAGGGCGTGGGCTCTGGAATCAGACAATCTGGTCTTGTGACTTCGAGTCTCATTTTCTTCAAATAGAAAATGCAGATACTCATAAAAACCTATTTCACAGAGTTATTATAAAAAGATCAAGCATGTGAAAGTCTCTTTTAAATTATAAAGCGTTCTACGAATTGTTATTAATTTAGAAGAGCCACACTTTGAGGGAGGACCACTTATTTACCACACACAGCCTGACCTACAGTCGCTGTCAAACACAGGCTGGTTAATCCGGCTGCTATCACAACAGGACCTCACACTAGACTGGGGGTCTTACTGCTATACTAATTTCGCTACAGTTCTATGAAATCACCTGGGGAAAAAAGAATCTTAATAAAAATTCAATCCTCAGCCCTCAATTTAAAAAGGGCTTCCTCTGAAAAATGAAATGCTAATGTAGTTGATTAAAAAATGTGCTTAAAAAAAGACATCCTAAGTTCAGGAATAATCAGACCATCAGTTAGAGGCCTCTCTTTTTTCAGCTCTGATATATTTACATGGCTATTGAAATTATTCCACTTGATTTCACTTCATAATACTCATCAATGTTTTATTTTTGATTCACAATCTCCTGTAAGTTGTCTTAACAACTTACTATATATCTGATCACGTCTAAAAGACACTTACAATACTCTTTCATTTATTCAAAACAATTTTACTGAGGGCCTCAGACAAGTACTAGACACTACGCAGACACAGATCCTCAAGACATGGGCCCCGCCCTCTAGGAGCTCACAGTCTAATATGCTACAAAAAGGAATCTGTACAAGGCACTGGACCTGTAAATGAGGATCAGGGAGTAAGTGCTGTGAGTTCAGAGAGGGAGTTCAATAAGGAAAGAGAGTTTCTTAGGGTTTTCACAGGTAGAATATTTTAGAAAAATGATACAAAATGAGGGGAAAAAAGACATAAAAAAGTTCGCGGTATATCTGATGGGGGGTGGGAATCTGGTGAAAAATAGACAAACTTAGCTGGAGCAATGGTTTATAAGCAAAATAGTAGAAGATGAAGCAGAAAAGGTAGCTTGGGGCCAGAAAAAAGACATCATTAAGCCCAATGAATGACACAGTAAATGTGAGTAGTTGGAGGAAGATTCTTCTACAGTGGTGTTGTGCGAGATGGAGGCAGGAAGATTCTAACTGTCCAGGGCTGAGAAAATGGAGACCTGAACTACAGGATAGCTGTGGGAGTGAAAACTACAACACAGATGTTTTACAAATAAAATGTATCAGGAGGGAAAACTGAAATAACTTTAGCATTAATAGGAATTGAGGAATCCAAATTTACTCTGAGCTGTAATGGAGCTAGAAAAATCTGGAGGAGCTGATTTTGGAACTGCAGGGTGGAAAAGGGTAGAAATAAAGATATGTTCTAAAACATCTTTTGGAGGAGTAAGGAAATCTAAAGTTTGAATTTTGCAGTGCTCTATCTTAACATGAACTTCAGATTTTTTTTTAAACCGGATAATAAAATGATACTCAAAGTTTTTCTGACCTTTGTCCTTTGACCTTGGAAGAAATCACTGTAATGTTTAAGCAAGGAAACCAGCACCGCATTCCCATCATACTTGATTAGGAAGTAAGGAAGGGCTGTGACTCCTTCTGTTTGACAAAGATCATCATATGCACGCTCAAGGGCTTGAATCTGAAAACAGGAAACATTAAGTTATTCTCTAGACAATTATGTATCTTGGGCTAAAAACTAACATAAAGTAAAAGGTACCTGAAGGCCATAAGACTGGAAATGACTGATCACTCCCATTACTCTATTATAGCAAATGAACATAAAAGTGTCCCCAAATAATACCATTTAACTTTTATATAACATTTTCCAGGTGCATGGTGGTACGCATTAGACAGGGGCACAAAGGGAAATGCAAGCTGTCAAGCACAGAGGTTTAGAAAGGGAATCAAATATTCTCTCTCCTATGATAACCCCGCATAAATATACCACTGATGAATTTTACCCTGAACTTTTCCATAATCTTTAAGAGCTTTATTGAGATATAATTCACATACCATATAATTCACCCATTTAAAGTATATAATTCAATGTATTTTCACAGGGTTGTGCAACCATCACTGGGATAATTTTAGAATAGTTTTGTCCTTGATAAAAGAGACCCCATACCTGCCAGCAGTTAATCCCCACCCAAAATCCTTTTTCCTACTTAGATTTTTTTTTCCCTTGGGAAATTAGTTCCACAAAATCACAACCTTGGATTTGTACTAAACTTTTTTTTTTTTAATCAATGGCTGCTCCCTGGCTTCAGTATTGAGGGTTTTAGTGACGGATGTGCTTCAGGAATTCAAATCATCCTGACACTCAATCTTTACCTTAACAACAATCAGAATTCTCTAGTTTGAGATCTCTATTCTGCCAGCCTGATTATTTTAATTGCTCTTTGGGGAACCATCTCTAATGACCTTATTATCCTTCTTAAATGGCAAGACTAGCTCTGCATGTACCATTCCTGATAGCGAAGTTCTGCAACCTGGTATGAGGGTAGGAGAACGTCTTCTGTTTTGTTTCAAAGACTCTATTCCCAAAGTATATTGCCTACGTTTCCCCACACTGAAAGTGAAGACCTCGTTTTGGTAACTTTCTTTCAGTCTTTCGAAATGTTCCTATTAATTCCTCCCTACTGGCTTAGCATTTCATCAAATACCACGGAAAACCTGGAAAATTATTGTTGGCTACTTCTTCAAAATGACTTCACAAATATTTTATAAGTCAGTCTGCTCCTAGTACCAACTTTGGAGGATTCCACAGTTACCACCTATTCATCCAGAGAAGTACCTATTTGTCTTTGGAATGAACTAGATAACTATTCTTGCACATTCAACCCAATTTTACCTGCACTTTGTTTTATTTGTTGATACCTGTTTTCGTGAAAACCTCTGATCCAAACCCACTGGCCCTTGTATGAGAGGTATACTCTCTGGAAGACAGAGGGCAGGGTAGCAAAACCAATAGTAGAAGTGGTACTTCTTTAGATCCTAGAATAAATAATATAAAATAGGATATTAGAATAGCACCAATAATTAAGCTGAAATGTATCTATTAATATAACTTCTCAAAGCCAATTAACAGAAAAGTTGTTGAACATAAAATATGCGCAGCTTGTCAAATATTCTCATCTCCAACAGACTCGTGATAGAAAACGGGACTTTTGTCTTGATCCCCAAATACTTTCACATACCACACACCAATAATAGAAAATAAACATAACATCCTTTATTGACTACTTGCTAACGGAAAATGTGCAATAAGTAACTGACATTATCATCACCATTGTTTAATACTCAAAACTACTCTGGGAGGTATAATAATTATTATCATCCCATTTTACTGACAGAAAACTGAAGCTTAGTAAAAGGGTTAAAGAACACGAACAATAATAACAACAAAAGACGGTAAGTGGCAGAGAGGGGGATCAGAACTCTGCTTCCAAAACTTAAGCTTTTTTCCACTCCACCATACGTACTCAATGTATTAATACCATCTGTGGAAGCATGGCCTCCAAACGCAGTTTACCACTCTCTTCACAATCAAATAAGGTAAGCGTGTTATTAAGGAAGATGTGATATTCACATACCTGTGCATGCCTAATATAATGTTGTTTGGGGAAATGCCTTACTGGTGAAATTCAAGTCAACAATTATTAAGCTTTTGCTATGTACAAGACAAAACGTAAGACACTCAGATAATAAGATGGGCAGCTCACTTTCTGCATGGAACAGAGATAAAGTCAATGCATGATTAACCATTAGAGTTACAGAGAAGTGCTAAGTGACAAGGGGTACTAAGGAACATAGATAATAGAAGGGGTTATGTCACATCTTCATGGCTGTATCTGATCACTCCCCCACCAGGGGAAGTGACCCAGGGGTAAGGATTCATGAGGCTGTCCTTGACACTGTCCCCACTCAGGCTGATGGCTCTTGCCTCTGAATTCCTGCAGTGTTTGGGTCCTTAATCACTCATGGATCCTTCCCCACTGGTCTGTGACCACTTACCACCAATGTAGTTTACGTGGCTAATTAATATTTCTTCTTGAATCTTGCTAAGAATGAAAATTGGATGGTTGTTAGGTGACTTTTTTATTGAGATATAAGTCACATGCCATAAAATTTACCATCTTAAAGTGTACAATTTAGTGGGGTATTTTTTAGTATACTGACAAGGTTGTACCACCATCATTGCTAATTTCAGAATATTTTCATCACCCCAAGAAGAAATCCCTTACCTATTATCAGAAACTCCCCATTCTCCCTCCCCTATTTCCTGGCAACCACTAATGTATTTTCTATCTCTATGGATTTGCCTATTCTGGACTTTTCATATAAATGGAATCATACTTGATGACTTTTTAAACATTAATTTATATATAAACATGTGTCCAGATGAGAAAGTCTAGTAATTACAGTTTCTGCAGTCTCTAATTCTGCTAATAATTGATCAACTAAGAATAGACTCTCTTTTCATGATGGCAAAACAACCTGCAAAATTGAAATTAATGAAGTGTCCAGTCCTTTGAGTCCAGAAAACAGTGGAAAGGAAAGCAAAAACACCTCCAGAGAGTATTCTTTCTTCTTTGTACTTAAATGATTTGTCATACCTGATCTTTAGTGAAAGGTTAAACAATTCAAAGTGCAGGATGTCACAAATTCTAAGAAGCTATATCAGGTCATCTTCAAAAGTCAAAGGCTTGAATTTCATAGGATTCTTTTTGGGATACAATGGACCTCGATTAAATTAAACATAAAGCCCTTTGTGTCTGAAGATTTGAAAAGATAGAAACTTTTAATTTTTTAAAAGCCAAGTGAAAGAACGCTCAGTGAAAAAGGCAATAAGGCCAACATACATACTGACTCTAGGCAATCTCTTAAAACTTTAAATAAGAGCTAATGTTGTTTTTCTCATGAAATGCAAATTGTCAACATGTTCTACTAACGAGAATTCTTGGTACAGAAAATGTATTGATATTCAAGTAACTTGAAATCTTTAACTAGCAATCCTTAAAATTTATCCTACTAGAGGACCTACAAACTTACTCAAATGTAAAGACAAATTATTACTGCCAAATTGCACTAGTAATCTGACAAAGAATTTAAACATTTCTCTCCCTCCCTCACTATTACATAGAAAGCATTATAGCTTGTTAGAAAATGTGCTCCTTTTAGATGGCAACCCATTGGTATGACCTAGTTTGATTCCTGTCATCCCTACCTTTGCCTTGGGCAATAAATCAGGGAGGCAGCATTCAGAAGAAATGGGGTGGGGAGTGAGGAGAAAGGCAAGACCCACTATTTGGCACAAATAAAAAGTAGGGAAGAGGATTGATATCCAAAGCTGATGATGCTACGATAAAACAACACACTTAATACACAGCGACATCAATGTGTCTACATGCCCACTCCAAAGAACTTATTCTAAAGAAATAAAATGAATAGGAAAAAAAAATCAATATAGCCAACATTGTATATTGTTCAATATACTGCAGCATTTTTTATAATAGTGAACACTAGAAACAACCTAAATATACAATAGGAACCTATGGAACACAGTCAACATAATAATAAAGTATATAAATCAGTTTTATTAAATATACACACACATATACATATATATCCATATATATACATCTGTGTGTGTGTGTGTGTGTGTGTGTGTATTGCTGGCATCTCCACAAGCAACCTTTACCTTTTCCCTACTTTATCCCTCACCAAGGCCAAGGCCAAGTTCTTCCCTCTGGCTCCTTAACCCTTTTTCCCTAGGCAGCAAATGTCACCCTAATGTGATTTCTTTTCCTCTTTAAGGCTGTCCTTAATGTTCATTTTAATTAGATCTCACCTACAGAAAACATTTTTCTTCCTTAAAACAAACAAACAAACAAAACACAACAATTGTGTGGTCAAGCCATTTAGTGCGATCTCTAATCCAGAAGGCCCTTTCCCTTATCTGGATGGACCCAGCCACTGAGCTCTGCAGGACTGTGTTTAACAAAGATGGTAGCAACAATGAAACCACTTCTCCCCAAATCAAACTTTATCGTGTCCTGAATAACAAGAGGTGGGTCACTCTGTTATATCAACGATGCAACCACTGCCAGCATGACCAATGGAGATGAATTAATTTTGCATTGGTAACAGGTGCCAGCACTATCTGGCTACTAATCAAATAAGCATTTCCTTAACAGCTGTAACTTGAACAACACAAGCTTCAGAGAGAAGAGAGCAGGCTGTTCTACTGGTACACGTGGCTGAGCCAGGGAATTTCTCTAGTCTCAATGCAACGGAGAGCCCATTTACTTACTGCAAATGTCAAGAGGAGGAACTTGTTGAGGAGTACAGGGTTTTCAAGAGCAGCACCCGATTTTATGGATTCCCATATCTGTCAGAAGAAGAAAAGCGTCAGGGCAGGTTACCAGGCAGCGCTGAGCTTCTCACTCTCGAGCAAAGCATGGAGCTGAAAAGCACCAAGCTCTTCTTTCCTACAGGCCCAGCTCCACTTATCCCAGGCAATGAAGTGGGTCATTACCTCACTCTGCCTACCCCACACTGCCTCTCCGCTGGCTGTACTCCCTCCAGTGTGTGAGCGAAGCGAGAGAGCCCAGACGCCTCCTTTCAGCAGTTCTCAGCACAGAGAGGCAACCAGGCCATCTGCATGCCTTCATGATTTCCTTCAGCTAATATTTACTTACCGTCTACTATAAACCAGGCACATCACGGTTACAGAAACAAAAGACACAGTCAGTCCCTACCCTCGGGACACTCACAGTCCAGAAAGAGAGGCAGGCATAAACATACAACTTCAACATTACATAAGATTTGCTAGCACAGAAGTATGTGACATTCCTGAGAGCAACTCTCCTCAGACTCAACTGGGGGAGGTAGGCGGGCAGAGCCTGGGAGCGGCCCTTGTAGAAAGTGACTTGAAATATATATAGGGGACTTCCTAAAGCTTTGTTTGGGATTATCTTGCCCTAAGAGATGAAAAAAGAAGAACGAACTTCAAGTTTATGTATACTCAGCAAGTACTGAGACTAGGAGCAAAAGCTGGTGCTGGTCAGCAGCTGCAGATCACAAGATGTTCTGGTAGCTAAGATTAGTTGCTAAACTTTGTGTTACTAAGTGAGGCAAAACAGTTGCACCAACAAGAACCATTCCCCAAGTATGGATGGAAGAAGGAAATAAGCAAAGAGAAACAGTTCCTGCTATTGACATAATGACCTTGGCAGCGCCGGAACACTGAAGAAAAGCCTCTACTTTCTGAGATGCCGAGGGGGTGTGAGGTGAGAACTGCTGGGAGAAGTCTGAGCCCCAGATGAGGGGTGGGCTTCCTCTGGGGAGCAACCTTTTTTCCATAATGGATTAAGACCTCACCCAACCCTTTGAAGATTCCCTTTTAAGTATGCAGCCAAAGCAGAAGGCCCAGAAGCAATCAAACCACAGGTCAAGAAAAATGACCACCCTCACCTGAGTCACAGCAGCATCCATGACGTGGGATACGAGGGAAGCCTGTCTCAGGACCTGAGCACTGCACCAGCATAAATGAGACTTTTGTTTTTTTAAGACCAGTGTAAAGACTCCTCGATTAAGTGAATTAGAAAGGATTGGGATGAACAGTCCCCTCCCACCCAATTTTAATTCCTCTCACTAACTGAGATGTGAAGAAGCAAAGGAAAGACATTCCAGGTAGAGAGATCATGTCCCGAGGAGAGAGCAAATAGTAGGTGAAGGGAGATACACATGATTTTCTGTGCCAGTCAGAGAAGGCAAGGATAAGAGTGACAGGTCAGAGGAGCAAAGAGGTCAGCGGGGCCAGGCCATGGAGGGCCTTGAAAGCCAGAAGAAGTAGATCAGATGTAGCCCTGAAGACACTGGAGAGACTACATGATAATCTCCTATAGCATCATGGTGCACAGGACTGCCAAGCCTCTCCAAGGGTACAAGGAACAGAGCACCCAGAGGCATTCAGCCACGGGAATGTAACTCTCAGAGAGAGGTCTGGCTGCTTCAAAATGCTAATTGGAGATCAGCAGCAAACTTGATTTCTTAACCTCTGCCATGCCATGAATTTCTGGTCTATCCCAGGTTAAGAGCCTGGATGTCTTCTCCCTGACCTTTCCACCAACACAGAGGGAGAGAGCTGGGAGTGCTCTCTCTGGAGAAATAAACCAAAGTCCAAAACATTTTTGAGTACCTATTAGATACTGGTTTCTGTGACAGACCCATGTGCCTGATCAGAAACACTGCACCTGCTGGGACCACAGACAATGTGACACATACACGTTTTCCCAGCTAACCTCATTTGCTGTTTGTTCCAAAAGGAGCTTCTTATCTGCAGTCTTGAAAGACTCGAGTGTGTTGGTGTTATACAGCATTCCGACAGCTGGGCAGCAATGGGCTGGGGTGGGAGCACTCCTAGATATGAGAGAAACACAGTTAGCCAGGCACAGCTGGGACTCAGAGAGAGCCCAGGAGAGACAATAAACCACTGTAGTAGTAGGAGACAAAGGATATTGCTCTGTAGGGCAAATAGAAAATTGATATTTCTTTGGAAAAAGACAAGTATCATTGCTCAAGGACTAAAAAACAGGCACCATTGCCCCAAAAAAGCCTGTATCTTTCCTTTACCCTAACCTCTTGGTACGCTATTCTACTGCCCCCCAAATAGCAGTTCATTTCCTATTTTGTATTCTTTTCCATCTTTAATCTAAGAGAGAAACACTATTTATTGAGCCAGTAACTCAATAAATAAAGATTTGAATGCTCAAAACAGCTCTTTCCCTCATTTAAAGGTTTAAGGAACTTGCCTAAGGTCACATAATGATAGGAAGAGCTCGAATCTGAAACCAGAACTAGTTTTCTCTAAGGTACCATCCACCCTCTGCTCAGAACCCTGTGGGCTTCAGGGCTCTCTCCAATCTCCTCTCTTCCAGGAAGCCATCTCCCATTTTCTCTTACAAGAGCTGGCACATTAAACTGATCATAACATTTTAGAGCATTTTCAAGAATAGTCATATCCACCCAACTGGAGGACAATAAGCCCCTTGAGGGCAGGGAGCATGTCTTCTCCTCACTGTCCCACAGCCTAACCCACCCCAGGCAGGTATCGCACAGAACTCTGCTGAGCAAACCCCTGGTGGTTGTCTGAGTCACACAGACAAAATGTATGACACCTGGGCTACCTGTCAATCTATCATGCCACGTGGTTTACACACTTTACATTGCCTCCAAAGACCTACAGGTCCTCAGAGTAATCCAAGCCAGGAGAAGAGAAGGGGAGTTGATTCTGAATACAAACTTAGATGTACACAAATCTGGTCTTTTCTCTGAAATGATTAACTTGTATTTCAGAGGTTACAGATACCAAATGAAAATATTCATTTCATTAGTAGCCTAATATTGTTATCACTTACAACTAAAGCAGAGACAATGCATTTTTACTGATTGTACTGATGGTAGCTATACAATTTAGAAGACCCAGTATTTTTTCACTCCAAGTCTGTGCAAAATTGGGTTCAGGAGGCCTGAAGGAGAAGAGATCTAAACCTAGAACAGGTGTGAAGGGGTAAAATGAGTGATGATGGCTCTGTCAAATGCCATCCGTAAGGCTCCAATGCCAAGTCCTGGGGGACAGCTAACTTTCAATGGACAGAGCCTTCTCTCAGGAGTTATGAGTCAGCAAATCACAAGTTGTTTGTCAACACACTCTTCCAATAAAAGAATATTTTTCGTCCAAGTGAGATGAGGACATCAAAGATGGTCTTGAGGAGAAAATCACAAAGGGGCAAGACTAAGTCTAGAAGAAGGAGAAGAAAGCAGAGCAGTTGGTAAACTAGGCCTTCTACACTCAGACTTGACTTTATGAAATTACTGCTGAAATGGTATGCTGAAACAGAAGGAAGGATGCTGTGCTAATTTGGACCCAAGCACAGAGGAGGAAGGTGCCCTTCCTCCTTAATGTCTAAATGTCCCAGGTATGTGAGAGCCATGCCAAAGCCTCACTGAGAAGGGAGGAAACTGCATCCCAAAAACTCGAGCAACTGCCAAGATGGCTAGGTTCCTAGGAACACCAGCACTTATGCAAGTTACTGAGTGAGGACAATCTCAAGTTTTCAAGGAGAAACATTTTTCATAACTAAATTTCCACCAGGGAAGTGGCCAGGGAAATGAATAAAAAAAGTGATAATGAGAAGAAAAGAGCCCAAGACTTGGAGACAAGAGAATTTAGTTCAAATCCTGGTCCTGACACTTATTAGTTGTTTTCTATGAATCTGTTTATATGAAATGTCCAGAATAGGCAAATCCTCAGAGACAGAAAGTAGATTTCTGGTTGCCTAGGGCTGGAGGATAGAGAGGAGGGGGAATGGAGAATGATTGCTACGGGTTTCTTTGGGGGGTGATGAAAATGTTCTGGAATAAGATAGTAGCGATGGTTGCTCAACTCCATGAATCTACTAAAAATCACTGAATTGTACATTTTAAAAGAGTGAATTTTACAGTATGTGAATTATATCTCAATATAGCTGTTAAAAAGAATCTGACTTAGAAATCTTCCCCACATACTAAAGCCAGCAGTGAACTCTCAATGATGTATACACTAACCTAGTAAGAAAATGGGTCTCGAAAAAGGCCTGAAGCCTGGGCCTGTTTGGGGACATTCTATCTAAACACTTGGCCTTCGCTTCCCCCCAGTCTCACAGTGATTACTCAGGAATGTACTCGGGCTGTTTTGCACCAGTTTATTCACACGTGGCCAATGGGTAGGCAGGTGGCCAGAATGGAATAAATCCTCTGGAAGAAAAGCAGAGGTCGCTCTTCACACCTGGAGGAATCTTCACTCCACAGGCACAGCTTCATGTGCCCACAGGACTTTGGGAACCCGGGAAGTCACGATGTGGGGTGGGGATATGCTGTGTTGTCACCTATCCCTTTCAGTAACAACTGCTGAGTTTCTGCTTATAACATCCTCTAACAGAGTCCATTGGCATCTTTCTATCAACGACACCGCATCCCATTTTGACGGATGTACTTAGCTTATAATTCAACAGTTATCTGAGCAACTAGTACACACCGAATCTGTGTTGGCTGCTGGCAATATAGTGGGGAATGAGACAGACATAGACACTGCCCTGTGTGGCTGATCGAGCACACGACGCCTTAGCTACTTTTCAAGTTCTTTGAGGGCAAGGATTATGTTTTCTATTTCTCTAAGTCCAACTTGAGGCTTAGAAAAGAAAAGTAGTTCTTAAAAGCAAAGACAAATATTCCTCAAGGGAAAGAGGCCCACAGAAATGTTCTTCATTCAGATGTTTGTCATTTGAGGCCCAGGGAAAGGAAAACTCTTTTTTTACCAGTTTCACATTGGTACAGAGATTGTCGACCAAAATCTATCTTCCTCTTCTTCAACAGAAATAGAAAACATCCATGATACTGGCAGCTGGGCACATTTCCCAGTCTTTGTTGTAAGACATGTAAGGCCACAGGCTCTCCCCAGGGGAATCTGAGTGGAGTGATGCATGTCCCTTCCCAGCCAGGGCCTTTAGGAGACGGGGTGTGTGTCTTCCACCTGTTTTCACCCTGGCTCTCTTTCCCCATTAATCTCTTGCTACCTCAAAGTGACAACTTAGTCTTAACCAGCACACAAAGGCAAAGCCCTCAGGGATGAGGGAACTGCAAGATGGAAGAAGACTGGACCACCAGCCCTGGAATATTAAATGAGCAAGAAATAAAATCCCTTTGTGTTTGGGCTCTTATATTTTTGGGTCTGGTTCAGCAGTTACCTTACTCTAAGATAGCATCCTCCAGTTCAAGTTAGTTAGTGCCTGATAAAATACTACTTGACTGCCAATTTGCCTAACACAATTTAGAGAATAGGATCCTCATGTTGCTAACTGCTGGCATAGACCCTTAAGATTTCCAGGGATTCACAGTAAAAGATTTATCTAGTGCTACACAAGGCTGAGATACTCTTGGCATCCATAAGTGAGTACTAGGACTGTTAGCTTTTCAACTCTACCTTATTCCTCTCTGTATGCCCAGTGACAGGCACATTCTATTGTCCAGACACAGAGGAAACAAACAATAAGTATTCCTAAAATAATTCTCCACATTTACGACAGCAGTGGGCACACTAGAATGCAAATATTTGTCTTCTGCCTCTCTGTCATACCACAGTGGAGCTCTGGAGGACAAGTTTCATAAGTCTTTGTATTCCTAACACCTACATACCCTGCACCTTGTAGACATTCACTCTCTGATGAATAAATTCATGACAATTTTCCCTATAAACCCACGCAGATATACGGCAGTAAAAACAAAGGTCAAGCAATAATAATGAAAATAATTTGATATAAGGAACTCATGCCTTCTGACGGGCCTCAAGAGCTTTCATTCAACTTCCCAGCCATCCTTACAAAGAGGGACTTAGAAAATCAAAGACATTTAAAACTGGAAGGAATATTAGGAACCAAGAGCCCCTTTTAGAGATGAGGAAACAAAAGCTGAGACAACCAAAAGGTCTTAACAAGGTAGCACAGTTAATGAGTCATAGATCCCAGGTCTTTAAACTTGAAATCCAGGGCTATTCTCACAACACCAGGGACCACGTCTCATTCCTGCTCACCTCCTCATGGTGTACCACAGTGCCTTGCACACTGTGGGTGTTCAATGGTTAAAGGAAAAAATATCACCAGTGAAATCAAGCAGTTTGTGTTAAAGTCATAGCTGCAGTATTATAGATCTTCTCATCTCCTTCAGCCAAAATTTCTGGATTACTGAAGTTTAAAATACTTGGATTTATCTAGATCAAATCTAACTTCCGTGAACTGCTTTTTTTCTTAATTGTTCTAAAGAATAAAATTATTAAAATCTTAAAAATCAAACAAAACTTCAGTCTATTATGAGGATAAGAATAGGAGTGAGGCTAGTTGAGATGAGTATTAGATTTTATATAATCCAGATTATATAAAACCAGACTGCTGATATTCCTCCTTTACCATCTTTAGACAATTTAATACTTTCACATTTCCAGTATTTTCCTCATTATACTGCAATCACTCCAAAATAAGTTGGTTTTGGCAAAACAAGGGAGAGATTACTTGTTTTGACAAGTAATCACAAAGAATTTATGATGGAGCAAGAAAGCTCTAAAGGAAACAAGAAACACCAATACATTCATTTTTAAAGATATAAGACTAACACCATTTTGGATTTATGTTTTGCTTTTAAATTTTGCAATTTGATTGAGATAAAGGAACAAAATTTATTGATTTTTTGAGATTTAAAAAAAAACAATTCTAGGGACACATTATTTTAAATACCCTAACCTTTGACTACTGTCATTTTCAAAAGGCAGGCAGACCTTACAAAGACCTCTTCACCTTCCAAAAATCCGTCATCTTGACACTGCTGAGGTACAAGAAAGCAGAAAAAGTGGACCTCATTGTAGCCTTTAATTCTTTAATCTTTAATATAATCTTAAAGCCTCTGACCATGGTTTTGGCTCCACCCTTCTGTGTAGTTTGAGAAACTACACAGTTTGAGAAACTGAATTCTTAAGGACCATAAGTGACTTAATCAACAAACCCAAAGACCCTTGCATTGAATCTGACCTTTGTGCTTCTGACACTATTGACCTTCTCTTTCCTTCTGAAATCATTTCCTTCTTTGGTTTCCATAACACTTTTCTGGTTCTTCTCTGACAAATGCTATATCCTTTGCTAGTTCTGCATCCTCTTTGCCCTCCCTAATCGGAGCCATTCACTGTTTGGATCTTTTGTTTTTCTTACACTATACAGATGCTCCTCCACTTACAATGGGGTTGCATCCTGATATACCCATCATAAGATGAAATACCGTAAGTCAAAAATGCATTTAATACGCCTAACCTACCGGGCATCATAGCTTAGCCTAGCCTACCTTACATGTGCTCAGAACACTTACATTAGCCTGCAGCTGGGCAAAAGCATCTAATATGAAGCCTATTTTATAATAAAGTGTTGAATATCTTATGTAATTTATTGAATACTGTAATGGAAGTAAAAAACAGAGTAGTTGTATGGGTACTTGAAGTACAGTTTCTGCTGAATGTATACCTCTTTTATACCATCGTAAAGTTGAAAAATCGTAAGTTGAACCACCGTAAGTCAGGGACCACCTGTATTCTCTTTCTCTTGTACAGCCTCATGATCTCCTCTCCATGGATGTCTCCCACATCTAGTCTGACCCTCTCTCCTGACTCCAGTTCCTCCTGAACATTTCTAGTGGGCACTGTCATCTTAAACTTAACATGTTCTAAACCAAACGTACCTCCTCCTAAAACTGTATCCCCCTCCTAGTTTCTATATTTCTGTAAAAGATAGTAAAATCCCCCTAGCTGGATTTCAGAAATACATTTCTGATTATGTTTTTATTTTTTTCTCATCCTTGCTTTCTAAATTTAGCTAGGTGTGACCTTGGGCAAGCTATTTTTACCTTTTGCCCCCCCACGGTTTCCTCATCTGAAAAAGAGAAAAATCACACCTGCCAGATCTGAAAGAATTATGTTTATGAAAATGCCTAGCTAATTAAGTGCTCAATAAATGTCTCTCTTCTCTCCAGCAACTCCTGATAGCTCCCCAGCAAATAAAAAAAATTGAGGACATATCTAGCATATTCCTTTGTATAGCCCCCTAATGCCTTACACAGTGGCTTGTATACAGAAGTAGCCTAATAAACATTTATTGATCAATGCCCATGGACAAGCAACTAAAGGAGTAAATCAAGAGGTACCAAGAATGGATCATGAAATGTTAACTATAATCAAAATCAGGAGGGATGTTATCTATGTCTCAATCTAGATGGTACTTGGCACCTAATAGGCTGATAAGTATCTGCTGAAAAAATGAACCAGATAGACCTAAGCACCTAGCACTTGTCTCTACAGGAGGTACAAGAGAATTATGAGGCGCTGACTCCACTTACCTGGAGTTTCCCTAGTTCCTCCTGCAATCTGCCTATGATGGAGGTGAGAATGCTCATTCCTCACCAAAAGCAAACAGTATTCTTTACTTTAGATTTTGAACAAATAAATACTTACATGTCAAAAGCACTGAACTCCAATGTTAAGCGAGCTGGCAGCCCAGCAGAATCACCTGGACAGAAGCATTACCACACTGTCAATTACAAGTCAGAAATAACACCTTTCATAACCAAAATGTTTGTGAATGGTTTTGTTCTCTTTGTTGAGCCCAAAGTGCCCCATCCAATTCCTGATCATCTCCGTATCTGTATGTAGATAATATATGTATAGATAATGGCAGAACATGACAGACCTCTTGTGAATATGAGTGATTTTCCAAGAACATAAAAAAGATTCAATGGAAAAAAATTTCTAATCTCCTCCCCGAGCAATGCTAAATAATCAATATTATTTGGATTAACAACTTGAGTTTCACTACTCCCTTTCTTCTCCCCACAACAGGGGAAAAGGAATGAAAAGGAACTTGAGTCAAAAGTCAGGAAGTAAAACAGAAACTACTGAAGAGCATGGGTTATAAAAGACAAGGGTGTCCCTTTCTAAAGGAAAACAAACACTATACTGGAGGACAGAGAGAATAACAGAAGACGATGGAAGATGGAATTTACCATCACCTACCATTGTAGTAATAACCCTTAATGTCCTTGGGAGCTTCATCCAGCCGATATTCATTCAGCTTCTTCTGGGTCAACTCATGCCAGAACCCAACATCCAACGCACTGCTAAAGGGGGCAAACTGCAATTTGGAGAGTCCAGGATCCCTTGTAGCTGCTGCCATTATTTGTTGTCTACTAAAAAAACAAAACACAACACAGCAAAATAGCATACCCACACAAAACTTGGGGAAAGTACATTTGTAATAAAGCTTAATTCAAACAAATAACCAAACAAAAGTAATAAGAGGTATATGGGCTACCTTAAGATATAATTTTTTTTAATTGTGGTAAAAAAACAGATAACATATAATTTACCATCTTGACCATTTTGAAGTGTTCAGTTCAGTAGCATTAAGTATATTCACAATGTTGTAAAAGAGATCTCCACTCGTTAAACAGCCCTTGGCAACCCACCATTCTCCTTTCTGTCTCTGAGTTTGAGTACTTTAGATCAGGGGTCCCCAACCTGTGGTGAGTTGTATTATTATTTCATTACATATTACAACGTAATAACAATAGAAATAAAGTACACAATAAAGGTAATATGCTTGAATCATCCTGAAACCATCCCCATCTCTCCCTGGTCCATGGAAAAATTATCTTCCATGAAAATGGTCTCTAGTACCAAAAAGGTTGGGGACCACTGCTTTAGATAACTCACATAAATGGAATCACATAATATTTGGTTTTTTGTGGCTGGCTTATTTCACTTAAGACAACTTTGAAAACCATCCTGAATAATCTGCCTATGTTGTCAAGTTTAGCCTCCTCATGACACAAGTCATTTTTCTAAATAATCCTTTCTGACCTTAATTTCTGTGCATCTTCCTTCCTCATTAAAGTCAGTCTGACTGATGCACTAGTGTTATTCCTTCTTCAGCATAGTCTCACAAGTTTTCGCCATCCTGTGTAATCCTAGAGAACTTTACAAGTATAGAATGCTAAGTTCAGCCAGTTAGAAATGCAAGTATCCAAACTGTTAGAATTCTGTCTGAATGACAGCAGTGTTTTAGCACCCCTAGCTGAGGCAGAGAATGAAGGGTAAGTTTCTCCCCACCTCCCATGGTGCCTGAATTTTGTTGAAATCTTCCCTTTTATCTTTTCAGTGCATGGAAAATTTGCATTTTATCCCATGACACATATTTTCATATTTCATTTCCCCCCTCAAATCATCAAATATATTTGACCCTGCTGGCACTCATGCATGTGTATGCTGTAACGTCCTACACCCTCTGCACTGTCTCAGGGTATATAGACTCCAGTTTGAGAAGCAAAATACTAGAGGAATCTGGCAGCTTCACAAAGCACAAACTGATGAGGTCCCTTAGCTTTCCATCCTGTCCCCATGAGCAGACATATTAGCATTTCTGCAGAACATGTGAACAGTCACACTAACGAGATAAATTTAAAAAAAGACAGTACATATCTACTCAGAGAGGTGTTGCCTGAGTTTTGTGCCAAGATTATTAAAAAGCTTTCAGTTTTCCAAATTTGTTGGATTTTAGCATTAGAGATAAGGAGCCCTGGATTGATACTAAGCATATGAAGAAATGCAGTTAGTACTCTACATAAAGGGTACTTGAAATCAAGGAAGGGATAAGATAAGCGTAGGGCAGAACCATGAGAAAGGTCCTGTTAAGGACATGGGTACAGAGTGACACTGAAAAGAATGGTAAGGAGGTGCAAGATGGGTGGAGGGCAGAAGGAACAAGAAGAGCAGAGGAACGGCTGTGAGGGAAATGAAGCTGCGTCAGACAGCTGTCCTTAGTGCAGGGTTTGTGCTGTGCAAGAGCAGTGCACAGAGCTGAATGGGCTAGCAGGCGAATATGTACAGAGAAGCCTCAAATGTGAGAAAGAAGAACTTCAGAGGGGAGAGCTAGTGGCAGCTCTGCACAGGGCACATGATCCTGCAGTGATTAAAGGGCTTTGAAGGAGGCAAGCAGGGAAATCAGCTAAAAGCCTGAGGATTTATGAAGACCTGCATTAGAGCAGAGGAAGTAAGACTGGAAAGGAGGAGATCCTTGCTGGGGATGTTTTAAGAGAAAAGGTGGCCGGGCACGGTGGCTCACGCCTGCAATCCTAGCACTCTGGGAGGCCGAGGCAGGCGGATCCTTTGAGCTCAGGAGTTCAAGACCAGCCTGAGCAAGAGTGAGACCTCATCTCTACTAAAAAAATAGAAACAAATTAGCTGGACAACTAAAAAAATATATATATAAAAAAAATTAGCCGGGCATGGTGGCACATGCCTGTAGTCCCAGCTACTTAGGAGGCAGAGGCAGAAGGATTGCCTGAGCCCAGGAGTGTGAGGTTGCTGTGAGCTAGGCTGACGCCACTGCACTCACTCTAGCCTGGGCAACAAAGCAAGACTCTGTCTCAAAAAAAAAAAAAAGAGAAAAGGTGATCAAACTTGGTTATATTGGTGGATTCAAGGAATGAAAGATAGGAAAAAAGCCCTTGGGGTGTCAAGTTGTGACTAACTAGGAGAATGGCAGCTTGGCTGAAAGAAAAGACACTTGAGAGGCAGAGCCGGTCTCGGGAGGATAATAAAGGAAAGACATTTTCAGCTGTGGACAACAGCAGGGCGAAGATTGGAAGACTAGGGCATGAAAACTGGAGCTCGCCCAAAAAGGTGGACTCAGAGAGATTTAGGAGGCACTGACACTAACATAATAGCTAGAACAGGTGAGAATGCTCACTTCTTAGAAGCTAGAGAAAGAAAAGCTATAGCTCAACAAAGTCCTAGAGAATGTCCACAGTTAGGGAGTAAGAAGAAATAGAACCAGTACAGGGCCAGGCATGGTGGATGACACCTGGAATCCCAGAACTCTGGGAGGCCAAGGCTGGAGGACTGCTTGAGCTCAGGAGATTGAGACCAGCCTGAGCAAGAGCAAGACCCTATTTCTACTAAAAAATAGAAAAATTAGCCAGGCATCCTGGTGGACACCTGTAGTCCCAGCTACTCGGGAGCCTGAGGCAAGAGAATCCTTTGAGCCTAGGAGTTTGAGGTTGCAGTGAGCTACGATGATGCTACTGCACTCTACTCAGGGTGACAGAGTGAGACTCTGTCTCAAAAACAAAAACCAGTAAAACAAAGAAAGCAGTAGTTGGTATACCAGGACAGTACACATGTCTACCAGCCCAGAGCAATACAAAAGTTTGAGAAGAGTAATGATTAAAGGACAACAGGAGTCAAAGAAAATGACTGGTCAATGCCATTGGATTTTAATGTTTAAAAGGAGCACAGCAGTGGCTTTCTAAAATGCAATTTGATGGTAGATTGCTAAAAAGAGAACAGGCTGTAAAGGCAGGATCACCAAAGGGGAGCACTGACTGTGTCCCCAGCAAGTTCTACGGGGGCAGGTGAATTTTCTACTGCGTTCCTAATGCGTGGTTGTTTTTCAACAGGCTGAATATGCTCTACGCATTTAAAAATATGCTTTGGCAACAGAAATCCAATTGTCAATGAATGAAAAATTCACGATGGGGGTTTAACAAACTGAGAAGAACAAACAGAAAACAAGAGGTGGAAATTATAATAATTATTTTTCCATATATTGATAAGTTTCATTGATCACAGAGAACAGCACATCACTGTTGTTAACATTCTCTGCTGCCTCCGTATGGTTTGTGGTGTTATGAACCAGACAATGGCTGACCAAGGGTTTTCAAACTTTCACCACCTTGAGGGCTCGCTCATTAAAAACTGAGGATGCCTGGGCCCCACCCTACTCCTCCTGTCGAGGAGAGAAGGGATGTTGAGGATGGCCAGGAGTCTGTGAGTTTGACCAGTACATTTGGTGCTATCTCAATGCCTACAGGTCACTGGCACTCCTACTTTTGGAGGCCCACTTCTAAACCATGTCAAATGCATTTAAAGGCACCCTCACTCCCTATTAAATATTTTTCGGCTTTTAACTGTTTGAAAGGATTTTTATAATTTTGTACTCTCAGAATTTTCATCTTCTTTTTCCAAGCCCACCTATTTCCACAGGCCCCTGAAAAGCTGTGGACTCTACACACTGTGGCTGCAGCACCTAATGGAGACCTACTGGTGTTCTGCTGCTGAAACTGCTGACAGGCTAACAAAATGGAAAAATCTTAAGCAATAGCAGCAACATGTGATGAGGAATCCGCTGGAGATACATAAACAGGATACTCTCACATTAATGTGTCACTTAGGAGCCGATATGTCTATGTCACATCACTACAGTCCTTAAGTTGGAAGGGAAGATTCAAGTAGTAAGGGTCAGAGGGGAATTTGGGGGAAGTGAATCCTAGGTACAGAGTTATTTATGTGTAACTAATCTAGATCCAAATATTACCCGCTTCACGAAGAGTAAGGCTTACCAGTATAACCCTGGGCAGTGCAAGTAAGAGTTGGGCCTCTGCTTAGCTTAGAACGCCAAAAGATTATTTCAATCATACTTCAGCGTTACATTCAGACACATTCAAGGAAAGAAACTGACAAGGGCATCAATATAAGTGCGGTTCAATTTTACTTCAAACTATTTCTATCATATTCAGGATGTGAAACCCAGGAACTACACAAATAGGATTGAGTCACTTCCAAGTCACTTTCAATTAGGGAGGAAAGGCTTTCTTTGAGGATTCAGCACTGCAGTGAACAAGAACCCCAGCAGCATAAGAAAGCCCACAGTAGCCAAAATGTTCAGTCAAGATTAAAATGAAATAGCAGAGTGGGTGGTTAAGCAATACAAACCCCTGGGGCTGTGCCTACCACCCGAACTTGGTGCAAATTTAAGACTTTTATGAAGATAAAACTGAGTCACACTCAGCAACGAACATGTGGGAGCTCAGAAAATGTCATTTTGTAAGTACCTATCAAAAGTTTCTGTCCAAATGGACCTAAACCTTTGGTTAGTGCTATTCTTTAAAGTCAAATACCCACAGGAAATGTGTGATAGTGGTTGTCTCCCAAGAAAGCAGCTAGGTGGTCAGGAGACAAGGGTGTGGAGAGACTTATTTTCATTGTATGACCTTTTTGCCTTTTAAAGTTTGTGTTGTGTATATGGAATAACAATACAGAAATAAGTAATTAAAGAAAAAAGTCCTAACCCAATGGCAAGACAGAGAATAAAAGAGACATAAGACTAGCACCGCAACTGCTTTGGTTCCAAGAAATAACACCTGGGAGATACCCGATACAAGAACCATGTCTTATTCATCTTTCTTCAGCACTTAGCACAGTGCCTAGAACATATTAGGGGCTCAGTAAAGGCTGAAATTAAATAATAGCTCTCTTCTCCCAGAAAGGGCCAAAGAAATGGATACTACAGTAAGACAAATTTCAGCAGAGTTTAAAAATTACTAATAGCTTGAATTATCCAAGTAGGAAATGAGATTGATCAGAGAGATAATGAATTTTCTATTAGTGAAAGTGTTCAAGCATATATTATTACATGGTTATTTGCCAAGTAATAATGCACAAAGGATTACTGTATCAGGCAGTCAGATGAGACCAGCAGTTGGCAAGCTTTTCCTGAAAGGGTCCAGATGGTAAATATTTTAGGCATTGTAGGCCACAGACAGTTCCTGTCATATATTCTTCTTCATAACCCTTGAAAAATGCAAAAACAATTCTTAGTTCACAGACTGCACAAATAAAGGCCTCAGGTAGAATCTGACCCAAAGGCTGTAGTTTGCCAACCCTTGGACTGGATGATCTTCCAAACCTGTTATCTTTTGATTCTTTGAAGGTACCAATAATGTATTTTGTTTTTAGGGAGACTGATATTTTTGGCATAATCTTTTTAAAGGGCAGTAGAGATCGGCAAGGGCTGCTGACGGCCAAGCAGATCGCAACGCCAGATTCTAGGGCCACATCTGCTTGTCTACGATACATGCTTTGTAATGCTGCAAATACTCCTTTATGAACTGGTGAACAGTCTACACAGAGTGCTCACACATCGCTCAGAATCACTAAGCCAAGACAAGACGAAGCTCATTTGATATTTATTGAGGCTCCTAACATGCTGGAAAGACTGCATCAGCAGCATGCTGCATCCTCGCCAGGCATATCACCACACCTCTGATGGTGTCCTTCATACTTTGTCCTGGACCCCTGATGCTGCCTTCCAACTTTTGTAGTCCCACCCGATGGTCCTGGCACCCCTCGCCTCTGACGTGATGCTCAAGAAATATCAAGCTGCTTGGTGTTCCTCTAACATCTGCTCTCCTTCCCTGCAGCCTGAACCTACAGCCTCCTTGTCTGAAAAGCACTTCCCTTCTCCCTCACCCTGCCCTGTGACTGCCTGGCATTTTGGAAATGTAGCTTTGAGGCTGGTTACCTGCCCTGGAAAGCCTTCCCAGAGCTGCCTCCCACTGTCTTCACTCCCCTCAAAGTCCTCCCTGTCACCTACAATTAATCACCTCTGGCTCTAAGCCACCTCAACATCTGGCACTGTTTTTCAACTCTTTGCTTACCTGTCTGCCTCTACCCACTTGATTGTAAATTCCACAAATACAGATCCTGGCTCATATTCCTTTCAAGATGTCTAGTCCCTTGCAAAGTGGCTCTCAAACATTACCAAGGTGAATTCTAAAAATCCTTTATGGGTATCTTTCCCAAGAGAAACAAGAGAAAGAAATAACCCAAGCTTCTATGACTGTGAGGACAAACCCCAATAGCTTATTACCATGGAATATGGAGATTGGAGTAAGAAATCATGAAGAACATATGGATATATGCCATATGACTTAGAAGGTCTCTAAACCTAGCATTGATTTTTTTTTTTAGGACTAAGATCTTAGGGAACAGGAAATATGCATGCACAAATCAGCGTAAATAAAACCTTACTCAACCACATAACAAAAGTAGCAAAGAATAAGTCTTTTTTTCCTGAAAGTGTTCCTGTGGCTATGTAAGAGCCTCCCTTCGCAGTCTCCAAGTGTCTCTCCACAAAAAATTTATCAATGACAAAGGAAGAAACAAGTGATTCTACAGTGACAAAATGTGTTCATGAAGACACCATCTTAATGAAAGGATTAAAGTTAGCACCAGCAGCAATGGGACAGACATTGTATGCTATCCGAAAGAATGCAATGCAAAGAACACAGCACCTGTGGTATTTGGTTAAAAATACATAACCTGGGTCTTATGGAGAAGGAGCATCAGATAAACCCAAAGTGAAAAACATTCTACAAAATAACTGGGACTGGTTTATAATCTTCACAAGTGTCAGGTCTTAAAAGTCAAGGGAAGACTAAGGAGTTGTTCCAGATTGAAAGAGATTACAAAGACATGACAATTGGGGGCAACAGGTGATCCTGGGAAGATGCTATGCTATAAAGGGTATGGAATGGAGTCTCTGGGAGAAGGATAAGTGGAAGGTCTTTGCCTTATTCTTGTAATGTTTCTGTAAGTTTGAAACTGTTCCAAAATAAAAAAATAAGAACAACTTTAGCGCCCAGACACACACAGCTTTATATGTTCAACAGGCAAAACCAATCAACATGACAGAGTCAGAACAGTAATTATAGGTTGGGTCGGGCTACTGACTGAGAAGGGGCATGAGGAAGCCTTGTGGGAGGCTAGAAATATCCTGTGTCTTGAGCTCAGTGGTGGTTACAAGATGGATACCTACGTAAAAAGCCGTAAGCTATATATTTATGATCAGTGCACTTTATGTATGTTATACGTGAATTAAAAAGCAGAACAAATAATAAAAAAAAAGAACCAAAAAAAAAAAAGCAGAACAAAATCCCCTATGTTCAAACTATACCAATCCTACAAAGAGAACTTTCATGTATTCATTCAACAGTTAACAGATGACCTATTTAAATCTTGCTTTGGTGAAAAGAAATTCATTGTTCTAAACGAGGAGCCTAAATGAGATATTTCCACGAAGTTTTCTGGCATTTTGTTATTAAAGATGCTGAAGATGGAAGTATTTTGGCTTGACTGCTTACAGAATTAATTGAAGTAGAAGTGCTTCCTGGAGTGACACTGCCCAGCCATTCTCCCTCCACAGGGGTCTAATAGGATTGAGCACAGCAAATATCAAACCAGTGTAAGATTTTTAGAAATGAAGAAGTGAAACTCTAGAAAATAAACAAGAGAGGGAAAAAAACCAAAAATCAAAAGGACACATCTTTAGGAAAACTAGACCCACAGAAGGAAAGCATATAAACAGACTAGCCTGACAATACTAAAAATTCTCTCACTATAATGTTCCCATGCTTTGGGTTTTTGTTTGTTTGCTTTAGGAGAGCAGAGGAGTTTTTAATGGCTCAGAGAAAGGATGCTAAAAGCAGAGGTAATGTATTGCACAGTTAGGAACCTGGTCTTCAGTCAGATAAACTAGATTATGGATTCTGGCCGCACCTCCCACTAGCTGAAGAGCGTTGGGCAGGTTACCTCATCCCCCTGCATGATTTCCTCATGTGTAAGATAAGGACAGTTTTATACCTACTCCAGAACGTTGCTGGGAGGGCTAAATGAGAATGTGTGTTATGTACTTGCTGCGGTGCCTGGCATACAGTAAGTAGTCAATAAACGGTAGCTGCTCGTAGTTTTTCTTGTCACTTCTCCACGTTAGCCAACAGCACCTGACAAATGTGGATCCCTGTGCCCATTATGAAAACTTTCTCTGCCTAAAACATGCCTCATTTAAGTTCCACCTCCCTCAAAGGAGCACTGCAATCACAGCAGAGCTTAATTAAAAGCAAACCGTAAATCTCCTGCTATAGGTCATGAAGCAGAAGGCCAAAGGAACAAGTTCGAAGGGGTTGGAGCACTTTGTGTCCAATTTCTCTGAGCCCACGTGGGGCCGTTCACTTAGCAGAAGTGCCAGAACAACCGCAATCTGGCCCTGAAGTACCTTCTCTGGGCCAAAATGGAGCACACAGAGCAGGCTTCTATTCTCATTTTCCCAGCTGTGGGGCTGCGAGCTCTGGCAATCATTAAAATAAGCACAAAACCACATGACCAAGTCCCACTGACAAAAAGAATATGTTCTTAGCTGCTGATGTGTAAAAAGGAGGTGGAGATCGCAGGGAGTGGCAAGGAGGCCACCATAAAATGTGCATACGGAGCCAATGCACATTTTATAGGATGATGCCTCTGCAACCTCATGGGTTTCGGAAACAATTTGCCAGGCTGCTAAAGAGGGAGGTTTAAAAGACTTCTCTTCCAAATGAAGAAGAAAAAAGTTCTAAACTTAGAAGAAAGAGTAGGCTTTACCAGAAGATGAAAACTCAGAACTCCTACAGGAGAACCAGCTGGGTACAGGAGCCTCACTTCCCTTTAAAAATTCCATTAGAGTCAAGACGCCTCTGAGCCAACCTAATGTCTACACAAGACACCCAGTCACACAAAATGGGTTTTTGTGAGTCTGCTATCAGATGACTTCTGTGAGGACAGCTGATCATACTAGCAGTTAGGAATTGCTATGACAGGCGAGTTGTCTCTCTTACCTCCATCTGAGTCACCTCTACCCCTACAGAATTGACATTCTTTGCTCTTCAGTAGGTCAATAAGGGAACAAGCAATCACGGCCATAGTCTTCAAACTGTAAACGTCATTCTCATTCATTACTTCCAGGAGCTGTTTTTCGTTTGTTTTCCTTCTGCTATAACATCCTTAACCTTCGCATACAATCTGGTCTCGTTTAGCCTCAGTTTTTCATAATGGATGCACTGGATATCAGCATTATGGGGTATGACAAGCCTACAAGGGAGGGATAGTGACAGCTGAGAAAAGGAAGATGGAGGGCAGTGTGCCTACTTTGAGTCCTTTTGTTACCTCCACCAATCAGCAGTGTCACCTCAGTCCATTCTATACATGAGGGACAGCCATCTGGATTCACCTGAATCACTACGGAGCTGTTATGTCAACCAAGAACTAAAATCTGTTACGGTTCCCTAAAAGCTAACTGACTTATGAAAGCTTGCTTCTGATAATAGATTCTCTGTGGTTTTCATTTCTGGTGATCTTTAAAGACTTCTAAGAAATTGGAGAGGTACTGAACGATTGAGCCAAGCAAACATCTGATATCGGTTTTTTTAAATATTTGATTTTCAAATATAAGAATAAAGGTGGATTCTACAGAGCACTGAACAGAGATTTTGTTCCCAAGAACGACACCATGTAGACCACTCCAGTCCACATTATACCTCTGTACAATCAGAAAATGGCACCCCCTTCCTCAAGACATTTGACTTCCTTTAGTTAGAGAAGTGTTGTAATATACTGATTAGGTTAGCAAAAGACATTTTATCCTTTTCTGCCATTCATTATAAAAAATACCCATGATGCCTATAATATAAATGAAGCAGCCCTGAGTAATCATAAGAGGCCAATAAGATTTCTCTAAGAAAAAATCATACATAGTAACTACATTTCTACTTTGATCAGGGAAGAATCATAGGCACAGGATATATGGACCTCAGAAATGTTTCTCACAAGGCTGCTCCAGAAATCCTGGCAGACAAGATGAAGATATAGGAATTAGATACTGACATAATTAGAGGGATCAAGAACTGGTAAAATAATCTTATTCAAAAGATCTTGGTTATGGAAAGAACCAATGTTAGAAAGGTACTTATTAGCACTTAACTCAGCCTCTGCGCCTGTCCAGTTTATTTTATTTTTATTTTACTTATCCACATGAGTAAATATTCATTAGCATTTCCTGAGTATTTCACACATGCTAACAGCAGGGGGAACACACACATAATATATTCAATAAAGTTATTGTAACCATGTTTTTACCAGTAACTTGAATAACCATATAGAAGGTTTGCTTATCAATCCTATGCAAATAATGATGCAGGAAGAAACAAGTAATACAACAAATGACTAAAATTCTGAATTAAAAAAGATTCTGACCACTTGGAATGGCAGGCCTATTTTAACAAGATTAAAAATTTCATGGAGGTAAACATAATAATAAGTCTGAGTTTAAGAAAACAACTGGGGCCGGGCGTGGTGGCTCACGCCTGTCTACTGGAAGACAACACTTCCAATAGAAACCCTAGAGCCAAGGTCCTAGCACTCTGGGAGGCCAAGGCAGGTGGATCATTTGAGCTCAGGAGTTCGAGACCAGCCTGAGCAAGAGCGAGACCCCATCTCTACTAAAAAAATAGAAAGAAATTAGCTGGACAACTGAAAATATATATATAAAAAATTAGCCAGGCAGGAAGGCGCATGCCTGTAGTTCCAGCTACTCGGGAGGCTGAGGCAGGAGGATTTCTTGAGCCCAGGAGTTTGAGGTTGCTGTGAGCTAGGCTGATGCCATGGCACTCTAGCTCGGGCAACAGAGTGAGACGCTGTCTCAAAAAAAAAAGAAAACGATTGGACAACAATGCGGTCTGATACACTGAAGGCAGTCTGCTAGACTGGGAAGGGCATAGGTTCATGAGTCAGAGAGACTGAGTTCAAATCCCACCTCTGCTACTTTCTAGCCACACAACTTTGGACAAGTCATTTAACTTGTCCAAGTCTGTTTCCTCATCTATTAGATGGGGATATTACCTACTGTGTAGAATTTCTGAGAGGATTCAATTAGAAAATGCATGTATCTGGCCCATAGAAGGCATTCAAAAAGCAGAGCTAACATCACCAAAACATGAGTCAAAGACATTGGGGTTTCATTTAGTTATTATAACAGTCCCTGTGCTATATTTCAGGGTTCCGTGGCAAAAAACATATGGTCTCTACCTTTAAAGAGCTAATGGTTTTGAAGGTAAGACAGACAAGTAATAACAGTACAGTAATTTGGGGTTAAAACAAGTATAGTACAGTATAGTGAGTGTTTGTCCAGGGTGTTAGAGGAGGAGGGACAAGAAACATCTAAATTAGACCAATGAGACAACACTTCCAATAGAAACCCTAGAGCCAAGGTTCTAAGAACTGGCAGAAGCTTCTCAACAGGGGTCCCACTGTCATGTTGGGTGGGACAATTCTTTTTTGTTTAGAGCTACCCCAGCACATTGCAGAATGTTTAGCATTCCTGGTTCCCTCTCAATAAATGCAGTATTGCCCTCTGGTCAATGTCACAAAACAAAGTACCACACTTCCAAATACCCCCACGATGGCTGGCAGAGGGGGGCAAATGGCAACACCTGCCCCAAGCAAGTACCCCTGGATGAAGAAGGCTACCGGTGGGGAGTGGGGACACTCCAGGCAAAAGGAGGAAGTTGTCTCAGCTCCACATCTTCAATTCCAGAAACACCCCATGGCCTCTGTACGAGCTCAACCACCACATGCCTACCACCTCATTTCTTTTCTCCCTTTAAATCTAACTCAACTACCACTCCTGAGGAAGCCTTCCCTGCTTTCCCCACCTCCTGATTAAATAATTCTCTTGTATTAAACCCTTGAAGAGCACCATGTACTGTACCTTCATAGCACATATGCGGTTATTTTATAAATATTTTTGAATGTCATTCCTCTCTAGTAGAATAAAAATTCTTAGAGAAAGGGACTGTGTCAATTTTTCATTTCCCCCCTTTATCATTGTTTTTCTAGCATCTGACTCAGTCCTAGCACCTCACAGGTGGCCAATAAATAAATACTTGTTGCTGACTTAACCTATGAATGAATGAAACAGCACAGTATGTATGTCTGAGAAAATACAAATGAGTTCTGTATGGCAGGAAGGCAAGGTACATGTGGCAGAGTAGCTGGAAACCACACCATAAAAGTAAGCAAAAGCCAGATCATGAAGAACCTTATGTGACAAGCTATGGACTTACATTTTAGCATAGATCCATATTTTAGAAAGGGTGCTCCAACACCCATGAGGGCCAGACTGTAGGCACAGCAACCAGCTGGGAGGCTATGCAGGAATACAGGCAGGAGTGAGGAAGACCTGAAGTAAGGCAGCACAGGAGAAAATGGAGAATATATGCCAGGAGATTATCAAAGAAGTTGAATCTACAGAATTCTGACGACTGCCTAGGCTGGGAGGGAGAGGAGAAGGGATGGTATGAGAGGAAAAGTCTGACTCCCAGTGTTCTGTTTTGCGTGACTAAATGAAAGGAGGGGAATGGGCAAGATTAAAGAATGGAGAAAGAGTGGCAGGTTTGGAAGGAAGATGAAGAATTTGAGGGTAGCATTCAGGAGAGATTCAGGTTCCAGATACAGAGCAGGGATTACGAACATATAAACAACTCTTGAAGCTGTGGGTGAGAAGAACACAGAGTAGAGCGCAGAGCCTTGGGGAAAATTGGCATCTAAGGGACAAAAAGAAGAAAAGAGCCCACAATGGAAATTGAGGGGGAAATGGCCACAGACAGCACAAAGCAGGATTCGTTTTCCTAAGTGAATGGCAAGGTCAGCAATGCCACATGTGCCAAGAAGTCAACGGGTAAGGAAGGAAAAGTGTTCAGGAGTCCTGGCAACATTGATGACTTTGGGGAGAGCAGTTCTAACGGAGCTGAAGGACGGGAGCAGGATTTCAGCAAAGAAGGACTGAAGGAAGTAGAGGCGGCAAATCCAGACAGTTCTTCCAGGAAATGTGGCTGGGAAGAGGAGGTGTGATGGGGTGCAGCACAGGTTGATGGGGAGATTATTTTGTTTTATTCCACAGACTAAACTCAAGATATTTAAATGGGAGGAGTTGGTAAAAACAGGAAAGAAAATGAACAGATGATGGAACCAGGTCCTTGAGGCAAAAGAGAAGATGGGATCTCAAACAACAAGTAGAGGAAATTAGCCTTAAAATAAACACCATTTCTCTTGCAGAATTAGAACAAAAGGCAAAGGGACAGGGTGAGCTGGAGATCAGTTTGTAGAGGAGAGAAGAGGAAGCTGAGGTGCCTTAACTGATGGCTGCGACTTAGCGAAGCAAAAAGCAAGGTGGGAGGTTGAGGAGAGGAATGAAACGGGGAAGACATACAGGGAAATGGGCAAGAGTGCTGCCCGAGGACACGTGGGGAGCGCTGGGCAGCAATGAGGGGCAGGCGGGCCTGTTGGTGGCACAACAGTGTGATAGTGTCAAAGCAAGACGTGTTACAACGCAGCTGGCAGAGCCTTAGCTTACTGCAAGGAAAGTGTAATGCTGCCCTGCAGAGTAAACTCTTCCAGGACCTCCTTTCCACACCACACGCTCAAATTGACAAACAGGAACAAGTTCAAAGGATGGTAACTGGGAGAAAGAAGGTGTGAGGAAATCCCAAAGGTGATCATTCTGGAGCTGGTCTGAGATGGAGTGAATAGGTTGTTACCCAGTGTGCCAAAACCATGGAAATGCATACAGGCTACCAATTAACAAAGCAGCACCTGCAGTATTTAGTCTCCCTTAATTACACAAGCAGGCCTGGAGAAAGGTAGGAAGATCAGGAGATAGGAAGAGGAGAAGAGGAAGGCATTAGCGAACTTCATTTCCATTGGCAAAAGTGGAGGGCACAGGCCAATTGACTTCCAAATAAAATCTCGGAGGAGGTCAGGGATAACCAATCAGAGAATACTAGCCAAGGAACTTTGTTATTGCTTATTCCCACACAGTGGATTCATTCCTCGCTCCCCCCCAACCCCAATATCTTGTTCTTGTCTCCTTCCTCTCTCCGTATCATCCAAGTCCACAGCCACTGCCTTTATCCTGTCACCTGGATCACTGCAACAGTGCCCAGGCCAGGCACAGTGGCTCACGCCTGTAATCCCAGCAATGTGGGAGGCTGAGGAGGGAGGATCGCTTGAGGTCTGGAGCTCAACGCCAGCCTGAGCAAGAGTGGGACCCGATCTCTACAAAAAATAGAAAAATTAGCCAGGCATGGTGGCACACGCCTGTAGTCCCAGCCACTCAGGAGGCTGCAGCAGGAGGATCACTTGAGCCCAGGAGTTTGAGGTTGCTGTGAACTATGATGATGCCACTGCACTCTAACCTGGGTGAGAGAGTGAGACCTTGTCTCAAAAGAAAACAAAAACAAAAAAAACACAGTGCCCTGACCCTGCTGCTCTTGTCCATTGTAATCACACACTGCTGCCCAGGTAAGTTTAAACAAATAAGAGCATGTCACACCCCTGCTTAAAATTCTTCAGTGCCCTGCTCTCCACCCGCATATTTTAGAGTCCAAACTGCCTGGCCTGGCATTATTAACTGCTACTGTTTATTAAGTGTTTTTCATCTACCAGTGCCAAATGAGTAACACAGCACATCATTCAATTTCTATTTCCCCTTTTTATAGAGGAGGAAACTGAAGCTTATAAAGGAAGTGACTTGCCCAAGGTCACAAAACCAGTTTAGTGGTAAAGCTATTATTGGTATACAGGTATTTAGGTCCCAAAGTGCATGTGCTCTTAACATGCTATTGCCCACAAGGCCCTTCGGGATGTGGCTCCTGCTTACCCGTCCAGTCACCTCACATCCCACAACTCTACACCGCAAGTCTAGTGAACCGTGGGCACCACACATTCTCACCCACAGATCTTTGCTCATCCCACCTCCCACTCCTCTTCCCTGGCTAATCCTGCTTATCACTGAGGTGCTGGATAAAGCTGTGCCTCCTCATAGATGCCTTCTCTGATGCATCAGCCTGACTTATGAGAACCTCTCTACCAAATCTCTGCAATAGTTTCATACCATATTGTTGTCTGTCTCCTTGACTAAAAAAAAAAAAAAAGTAAAGCTGAAGTGGGAGAATCACTTGAGCCCAAGAGTTTGAGATTAGCCTGGGCAACAGTGAGACCCCTTCTCTACAAAAAAAAAAAAAAAAAAGAAAGAAAAAAGAAAATCCAGCTGGGCAGGGTGGCACACGTCTGTAGTCCCAGCTGCTCAGGAGGCTGAGGCAGGGGGACCACATGAACCTAGGAGTTTGAGGTTGCAGTGAGCTATGATGATGCCACTGCACTTTCTAGCTCGGGCAAAATAGGAGTGACCCCCTGTCTCCAAAAAAAAAAAAATGAAGCTCCTTGAGGACAGGGATGTGTATCTTACTTTTGTACTCCTGGCTTGCAGTGCAGTGCCAGACACACATTACATTTATTCTCTATGATGAGAGGCTGACTGGGAACAGAAAAGGGATCCTGTGGTTGAATAACGGAGAGTTCAGTACTCAGTTCCTTAAAGGGTTTCAAAATCATGTCACATGAGGGCAGGGAGGAGTTGGCCAAGAAAAACAAAAGGGGAAGGAGAGATGTTCTAGACAGTAGAAGGAGCACAGGCCTCTAGGTGAGACACACCTGCAAGCAGTTTAACAAGACTGGAGCAGAGCTGGTGGATGGCAGAACAGTTTGGCAAGATGCACCTTCACAAGACAGGCTTTTTCTTCCTTCAGCTGTTAGCTGGAACTCCACCTCTTCAGAGAAGTCATCCCTGTCCAGCGAGCTTTTATGCTTTCCCCCAGTTACTCTCCATCCTATGACGCTGTTTCTTTTTGTAGCACCTATCAGGATCTGAAACACATACTAACCTTTAAAAGTCTCATATTTATCCATCGAAAAATAGACATAATGAAACAGGATTCTTTTTGGTCTTATTTTACTGTTACATCACTAGTGCCTACAATAACGTCTGGTACGTAACAGGCAAACATTTGTTTTATTCACTCATTCAACAAATATTTATTGAGCATATATGCTACGAATTGTTCTAAATGTTGGAAATATAACAAATAAAACAAAGTTCTCTGTTGTTGTGGAGCTTACCAGGAGTAAATAAATATGCTTAGCCTAGAGAAGAAAAGGCGGGAAGAGGAAGACAAACTACTAGCTTTCAAAAATGTACAGTGCAATTAAATGGCAGGGTGATTCCAAGAGTCTAAAGGAGAACAATGAGCTTTCTGTCACTGAAGAAATTTTTTTTTTTTTTGAGACAGAGTCTCACTCTTTTGCCCAGGCTAGAGTGCCATGGCGTCAGCCTAGCTCACGGCAACCTCAAACTCCTGGGCTCAAGCGATCCTACTGCCTCAGCCTCCCAAGTAGCTGGGACTACAGGCATGCGCCACCATGCCCAGCTAATTTTTTCTATATATTTTTAGTTATCTGATTAATTTCTTTCTATTTTTAGTAGAGACGGGGTCTCGCTCTTGCTCAGGCTGGTCTCGAACTCCTGAGCTCAAACAATCCGCCCGCCTCGGCCTCCCAGAGTGCTAGGATTACAGATGTGAGCCACCGCGCCCGGCCTGTCACTGAAGAAATTTGGCCTGTGGGCAGAGGTGTCATAGAAAAACTCCAAATAGTCAATGGGAAAAGGGGCCTGGAACGCAGAGGACTCAAAGTGGCAGCCACAGATATGCCTGGCTACAGCTGAACAGCCTTTAAAAGAAATTAAATTAGTTGCCAGTGTTTTAAAAAACGGAATTATTGGCCAATTTTTTAAAAATTGGGCCGGGCGTGGTGGCTGACGCCTGTAATCCTAGCACTCTGGGATGCCGAGGCGGGCGGATTGTTTGAGGTCAGGAGTTCGAGACCAGCCTGAGCAAGAGCGAGACCCCGTCTCTACTAAAAATAGAAAGAAATTAATCGGATAATTAAAAATATATAGAAAAAATTAGCCGGGCATGGTGGCGCGTGCCTGTAATCCCAGCTACTGGGGAGGATGAGGCAGTAGGATCGCTTGAGCCCAGGAGTTTGAGGTTGCTGTGAGCTAGGCTGACGCCACGGCACTCTAGCCCGGGCAACACAGTGAGACTCTGTCTCAAAAAAAAAAAAAAAAATTGTATTGGTCGCCAGTGTTTAAAACTCAGGAGACTGCGAGCGCGTGCACATACTGGAGTTTTGGTTTCACTTCTCCAATACCGTATGTTAGTAGTGTGCTTATAAAAGTCAATTCGGTAAAAACAAAAGTTTGACTCTTCCTGACAAAGAAATTTTCTTACATCCACATTTACCTTGCCTGATTGAATCTTATTGTGCACTAGTTTGTAACCCTTCGACCAAACCAAGGAATCAAGAGCCTTAACTCAGAAAAGCCCTTTCAGTAGGGTAAACTTACTTTAACCACCACTCTTAACAAGTGACAGAATATCATTCCCATTTTACAGACGAGGGAACACCAACTCAGAACAGGGAGGAACATGCCAGAGCCACACAGCAAATCCGGGCAAAGCCAGAATGCGAACCCAGATGTCCTACCTCCCGTGTTCCCACACTGGAGATTCTGAGCACTACCCGCTATGAGGGCAGGTGCGGCTGACTTAGGAAATTAGCAGGAGCTTCCTAGTCAGAAGACGCCGGACTGAACCAGTCTGAGGGGGACGCGGCTGGAGAAGAAGGGCGAGAACCGGAGTCGATGACTCCCTGAAGGTCGGAGGACCGCCCAGAGGCAGGCCGAGGAGGATCCTGAGCCCTGCTGTGACCCTCGCCCTCGCCGCAGAGCTCGTCCCTTGTCTCCAGACCTCCAAAACCCACCCCGCAAGACCCCACTACACCCTCGTCAGCCGCGGCCCTCTTGCCGCCCCTCACTTACCGCCTCTCAACTTCCGGCAACCAAAGTGCCGTCCGCAGTGCGCGCCCCGATGACGCAACGATGCCCAGGCCCCGCCCGCCAGCGCTGAGCGGCACGCATGCGCATTAGAGCCGGGGCTAGCCCAGGGAAATGCGCCCCTAGCACCGGGCTAAGTGGGAGGAACTTGAGACGTGGGGAAGGCGGGGCATCAGGAGGTGGGGCATTTTAAACAGGCTTTTGAAGCAGTACTGCACGTTCTCTCTTTTGATTTCAGAGGACGGCAGGGATTATCATGCCAACTTCCAGGAGAGGCGGCATCCGCGGCAGTGCAGGAGCCATCGGAGAGACAGGTGTGGCGAGACACAAGGTGAGAACTGTAATAGGAAGGGGCCAGTGAAAGTCGACAACGACCAACCTGCCCTTTCGAAACCGGCCGTTTTTCTCATAGCTCCCCTCTGTCAATGGCGATAAAGTTATTCCTTCTAAATTATTTATTGAGCATATACTATGCGCGAAGCACACTGGACGGGAGTTGAAGATACAGCAGTGAATGATAAATTTCTCAATCTGTCCTGTAAGGCCTTTCACAAAGCGACTCTGATGTAGCTTTATAGATTCATAATAACACAAGCAATGACTACTATTTATTATTTACCATGTTTTCAGGGTTTCACATCTCTAATCCTCACAAAGGTCCTGAAAGGCATCCCCAGTTTACATATGAAAGAACAGAAACTAGGAGAAGTTAAGTGGCTTGCTGAAAGTTAAAGGGCTTTTGGACCAGGATTATAATCGAAGTTTGTTTGATTCCGTCGAATAAGAAAACAAAACCAGACCAGGAGGATACTTTATTAGAAAGGATTACTGCAAGAAGCAGGAGAGGGAGGAGAAGAGGGACTATGTCTGACAAAACGGACTATAGGGAGACTAGTCTGACAAAAAAATTCGCAGGTGTCTGAAGGGTTAGGCAAAAAGAGTTGTGTGTTTTTTTTTCGTTCATAGGGAAGAGGAAGCAAGGCTAGGAAGAACTGGATACAGGGAAGTGGGATGAAAGGGTGGCTTGATTGGATAGCAGGTCAGAGAATGTTTTATCTTGAGGCCAGCTTGTTCTCAGGAGGGTATGTATGCTGGCTCAGGCTGAGGATGGGTCAGCTGGGGAAAGGAAAGAAGCTCCACCAAAGTTTTATTAACAAGCATTTTTTTCAATTGGTCAATGGAGACAAGTGGCTCAGCTAATCGTTTATGAGGCAAAGAATGGGACGGGCCTTGCCACAGGTGGGCAAGAGAGGCATCCCTGAGTCTTATGTTACATGGGAATGGGTGTTTCTTTGTAGTAAACAGTTTCTGAAGCACAAAAAGTTTAAGAAGGATTTCTTACCCATCACTGTTTCCCAGAGCACAGGGCTCCCGTGAAATTCAGCATCGCCAGTTCTTTCGACTGTATCAGGCTCCTCCCCTGGCACTGCCCTCTCAGACTGCATGCTTGGGTCACACTAAACTGATTCTGGTTTTCTAAGCACACTCTGCTATTTATATCTCCATCCCTGCAACTCCCTCACGCCTCTGCTTGTGTGACCCTCTCTCAGTCTTCACAACCCAGTTGAAATGTGGGTGAATCTTAAACAAAATGTTGATGGAAAAAAGATACATATTAAATGATTCTACTGGTATAAAATTGTAAAACCAGCAAAACTAATCTATAGTGACAGAAGTCAGATCACTGGTTGCCTGGGGCAAAGGGGGGGCATTGTCTGCAAAGGGGCATGAGGAGCTTTCTGGACTGATGGAAATGTTCTGCAGCTTGGTTGAGGTGGGGATGACACAGGTGTACACATTTGTCGAACTCATCAAACTCCACATTTAAAATGGATGCATTTTTTCGTATGTATTGAGTGTGATAAACTTCACTTAAAAAACAAACAGTAGGTGTGTCACCTCCCATATGAAGGCATGCCTGATACCATCCACCTCTAGGCTTTTCTGAGCATACACGAGCCTGGGTTGAAGTTAGTTCTTTATAAGCTTGCTTCTCCTGCTGGACTTTGAGATGTTATAATAACACCCTTGGAGTTTCTTCGCAGTTCATAGTGATTCCTGCTTCTCGGGGAACCATCCATCCTGTAGCCATGTTTGTACCACCTGTGCTGCTCCAGCCTCCCAACCCCTCCAGAGCTGATGGGAGTAAAGTGAACACAGGATGATTCTTTACTGTGAGTTTTGGACTTTGAACTGATGTTCATAGGCCAGGTGCGGTGGGTCACACCTGTAATCCTAGCACTCTGGGAGGCCAGGGTGGGAGGATTGCTTGAGCTCAAGAGTTTGAGGCCAGCCTGAGCAAGAGCAAGACCTCGTCTCTACTAAAAATAGAAAAAATTAGCCGGGCATGGTGGTGCATGCCTGTAGTCCCAGCTACCCAGGAGGCTGAGGCAGGAGGATCACTTGAGCCCAGGAGTTTGAGGTTGCTGTGAGCTAGGCTGACGCCATGGCACTCTGGCCCGGGCAACAGAGCAAGACTGTCTCAAAAAAAAACACAAAACAAAAAGAAAAGAACAGAAAAAAGAAAGAAAAATGAACTAATATTGATAGAAAGTAGAAACAGGAATATTCACATAGGTCAATGACAATATTCTAGAGAGAATTTCCTTAAATTCTTATCGTTGAGGTTCCTGTGGCTGACTTGGCTCAATCCCTTCCCAAAGCAAGGTAATTCAAAGAATCCGTAGATTCCGTCAAGCACCCCCACACTGTAGTTTAAATGTTTTCCCCATCCAAAACTCATGTTGAAATTTAATTGCCATTGGGAGGTGGGATCTTTAAGAAGTGTTTAGGTCATGGGGACTCCACCCTCATGAATGAGCTAATGTTGTTATCAGGAATGGGTTCTGTATCACGGGTGGGTTCACTCCCTCTTGCTCTCTCTCACCCTGTCTTTGCTTTTCCTCCATGTGACACCTTCTGCCATGTTGTGATGCATATGCCAGCACCTTGATATTAGACTTCCCAGCCTCCAGAACTCTGAGCCAATACATTTTTGCTCATTATAAATTATCCAGGCTGTGGTATTCTGTTGTAGTAGTACAAAGAAGACAAAGACTCCCTAGTAACCATTCACAAAGTTAGTTTCCATCACTTGTAAACCTGAAGTAACTCCACAGGGTTGAAATCATGTCTGGCTGTCTTGGGCCAGGCCTTGTCTCCTAATGGCTAAAGTGCTTAAAAAGTATTCGTTAAATTAACAGATGAGATTTGGGCATCCAAAATAGATGTGGGGACCAGAGCTGATGGTTGCTCAGCCACAAATGAGGCTTCCTTGTTAGCAGGGAGTTAGGGCGAAGCTCACAGCAGAAAACCATCCGCTGCCTTGGATGGGGCAGGCAGACCACTGGGGCTCCAAGACCATGAAGCATTATGAAAGATGCAGGGCCAGGAGCTATAGAAAGGCAGAGAACGTTCTCAGACATAGCAGGGCAATGAGGCCTGAGGCCCTACGACACTTATTCAGGGCCACAGTGATTCAGGCGAATCCACCTTCATCACTTGCCTTGCAGTTCAGTCTAAGAGAGTACACGCTCCCAACAAAGAGAGCCATATGCCACGCCAACCTTTGCTTAGAAAGCCCAAGAGATTGTGGAATGACAGATACCAGCAAATTAGATCTTAACAGCATTGTTTCTTTACAGCCCTTAGAGTGTCTAACAGCCACAAGAGCCCTGGCATCTTTTTCACCCTGAGTTAAGACTAATAAATTTACTTCCTGGAAGTCCACACAGTGCCCTTCTTCCAAAAAGAAACCAACAATTTTCTGCAAGCCAAGTGTCCAATTCATCAAATGGCCAATTTGCGGACTCATAGATTTTATGAATGAACACTTTGCTAACATTACCGACATATAAAGTTTACAGCAATTTGTATTGAATGGAATGGCTTCACATGCTTTTAAAGATTTATGTGATGCTGTAGTTGACTGGTTTCCATTTTGTCTTCAGAGAAGCATTTTAAGGAATTTTCTATTTATCAAAAGCTAAGGATGGTTTATTCTGCCTTTGAATGTATTTAATTTAGGAATACATTAATGAAGAAGATGTTCCCAAATGTAGATTTTTTTCTTGAACATATTAATATATGCCACTCAGTTTATTCTCTCTGTCCCCCATTCTCTGCTTCTCTTCTGTCTCCCCTTGCCTCAGTTTTTCCCTTTGTCCCCCCCAATGTCTCCATCTCTCTGCCCCTTAATCTCTCCCAATCTCTGTCCTTCAGCATCCTCCTCTTCTGCACATCCTTCTCCTGCCTCTCCCTGTCACTGCCCCACCTCTTCCCCTTAGTCCTCTTTTCTGGGACTCTGTCTCCTCTCTCTTTCCCTATTCTCCGCATATTTCTGCCCCATGTTCTTCCCCTCTGCCACTCTCCATCTCTTCACCTCTATTTCTCCTCTCTCTGTGTCTTCAGTGCCCTCCCCGACCCCCGACTCCTGCCTCTCCCTGCAGTAGCAGAGAGCTGGAGGCTAAGACCTATTGAACATTCCTCAAGATGCTGCTATGAAGAAAAAGGAAATCCGTTACTATAACTTCACAACTGTAGGAGACCATTCTTAAAAACCTCATCCAATATAAATTGTTGTAAAGCTTGTAAATAGTTACAAAGAAGCCAAGGATTAGTAAATTGGAAAATTTGGCAAATTGGTCATTTGAAGAATTGACTGGAAGCTAATCAGCCTTAAACCCATGAAAAGACTCCTGAAGGAGCTTCTGAGTCTGCAAGTTTCTTACGTATAGTCAAGGTCGTTATGGAGCCTTCTCCTAGGAGGTATTTATTTTAGTATTTAGGGCAGAAAGCCTGGCTTCATCTGGATTTTGTGTAAGCCATCTGCCACCGATACTTTCCTAATGGGCTGGGGCTGACTCATCTCTGCACCATAGTCCATTGCCTTTTATAAATACAAAAATTAATATCAATCATGCAGACAGGAGGAGGAAGAGCAGCTTGATACAGTGGAAAGGAAGCACATTCTAGAATCAGCATCTGGAGCAGTTCCTTAACCTCTCTGTGCTTCAGTTTTCCTATTTGTAAAAACAAGGAAATCTCCCTCCTGAGGTTGTTGTAAAGGTTACAACGTAGATAACAACATAGATAACAGAGGCAAAGCACAAAGCCTGGCATACGTATATGCTCAGCATGGTTTTAAAAAGTGGGTCCCCTTCCTGAGGCTCTTAATTTTTGAAAACTTGATGCTGTTTCAGCTGAAAAACTAGCAAGGCTATTAAAAAACAAGTTGAGGGGAGCTGTTTAAGAAATCAAGAAGTAATTACAAACTACGTTGGACAATTGTGACTTTCAGTTGTTTTTCTGTATCAGTTAGATTTTTGTGCTCTTTTCCCTGTGTACGTGGTAGTTCTATTTTTCTCCAATAAGACTTTCATTTATTAAAAAAATGCATATGAGTGGCCTCTGTGTAGCAGACACTGTGCAAGCACCACAGACACTGTACACAATAATGCATGGACATTGTTCCTTAGACTCTGACGATTTGTATTTGTTGGCCATTTCATGTTCTTATCAGATTCAAATCCAGGTCTCTTTGACCCAGAGTCAGAGCTCAGAATCACTTCTCTCCACTAGTTGCCTCAATTGTCCATCAGGATAAAGAACGGGCACTTGGCCATGTGTCTGCGTGGAGTGGTCTTTTTAAGTGTTCTTTGGTCCCGAGAGACCCTGGGGAGCAACTCTCTCACAGGCCTCTCGAGGAGGTCTGGACAATGGTTTCTGACCTAGAAACAGACCAGCTGCAGCTTCTGAAACCAGGATAAAGGTCTTCTAGTTTTGAGCAAGAACTTTTGGGAATGCAAAGCAGAATGAGAATGATGCTTTTTATAAAAAGTCCCTTTAAAAAGACATTTACAAATGTGACCAGAACCCAAAGAGAAACCCTATATCAAATTTTGTAACATTTGATAGTCCATTTCAATACATCTTCTCAATCCAAGAGACTCGGACAGGTAGAAATAAATAAATCACATAACAGTATGGTTTCAAACATCATGTTTTAGGTAGGTAAAAAGATCTCATTTTAGCAGATCATGCAAAAAAGAACACAAGACACAAAATACCAGCGTGTATAGGCACTCCCACTTGCTACACGTATCATGCTTTTAGTGTCAAGTTTTAAAACATCCATCAAAACCAGACTGCAATATAAACACCCAAGTAAAACTGTATGTTCCCGTGCCTTCGCTAGTTTTTACTTAACAGGTGTGACCTTAAAAGAACATGATGACTTTTTGACAAACACAACCAAACTCACAAATAAAAATACACGCTGTCCCTTCAAAGCATTACCTCTGTCCATGCAGAGGTTTCCCATGTCAGCTGTTCCCCCACTCAGCATAGTAATATTGAGAATTGTCACCACTCTTGGGAATATTATATATGTGTGTCTCACACATTTATATGCACATTTAACAGGGTACATTTTAGCACATTCGGAGAAAATGTGTTGCAATGAGCTGGAACTCCATAGGGTTTTCTGTCTGACTTTCTCACATAACTAGCTACGTGACCTTGGGCACCTCTTTCACCTTGCTGGAACTCAATTTGCTCCTCTGCAAACTAGAGCTAGCAACAGCACCCTCATGTTGTGGGGTGTTGTGGGGCTTAAATGGGATAAAGCTAGTAAAGCCCTTAAAAAATATGGCATTCTTCTCCCTATTCCTTCTTTTAGTTTTTCTGTCTTTCCTGTTTTTGTTGTTTTTGTTTTTTGAGACAGGATCTCTCTCTCTCTCCCAGGCTGGAGTACAGTGGCATGATCGTGGCTCACTGCAGCCCCACCTGCTGGGCTCCAGTGATCATCCTGCCTCGTCCTCCCAAACTGCCAGGATCACAGGCATGAGCCACCACACCCGGCCCTCTTTTAGTTTTTAACATGCAAGCTTTAAAAAATATTTCTTTTCTCTTTCTTTTGAGAACGCCTTTTCCACCGTATTTTAAACAGCCAAAGGAAATGTGAGGTTAAAAACGTGCAAGCTGCGTAACTTTCTAGCAACTCTAAGACATGCGTGAGTGAGAAATAATAAGGCAGAATTGCCAGGGTGGTTCAGACACTGGTTCTGGAGAAAGCCGTAAAAGAGGCTTAGAAGAGAGATGTTCTGAGAGGGGGCAGCCACAGTGGAACAGCAGTCATGCCTCTCAAGGTGACCCCTGGAAGGGGACAGAAACTATCTGCATGTGTAAGTCTCCAGACAGTCACATAGCTCCATTCCAGGAAGGCTTGAGAGTTCTGTTTAATTCTCCAGTGGAAGTCTACCCACATGTCCCTTCGGTTGCCAATTAATTCGAGTCTGAAAGCTTGAATTACAATGAGAGTTTTAGGTTCTCACAGTTCCTGAGGGGAAGGAGAGCTCCACCCAAGTCTGATTCTCTTGCAAAGATTCTGCTTTTTATTCAAAGTTCAATCTCTCTGCTGACCACCACCATCTACTGTTCTTCCAGTGGTGCCAAAGAACTTTGAAAACTACCCAGCCCCTAAGACTGTGGTTTTGACTCCAGAAAGCCCAGGTGCCTGCCAACACACAGGCCTTCATCCTCCGTTTGCTTGTTGGACATCATAAGTATCACTTTGTTGCACCCCCTTAGAGCCTCCCTTAGGAGCGAATGTGCAGAATTTTCTTGAACGTCTTCTTGAAGTTCTCATTACACAAAGGATAGATGAGGGGGTTCAGTGTGGAGTTGATATAGCCCAGCCAGATGGTGAACATGTGCACATGCTCATTGCAGCAGCCCTCACAGAAGGCAATGACCATGAAGAAGATGAAGTAAGGAATCCAGCAAAGGATGAAGGCTGCCATGATAAAACCCAATTGTTTGGCAGCCTTCCGTTCTCGGTTTATGTGCAACCCAGACACACACTGTCTGGAATGTGAGCGGAGCCTCTTCCAAGTGAACTTGATGTAATCCAGGCCTGCGTTAGAACCACTTTTCGATTTGCCTTTGCTGGGTGCTGGCTCCGGGGGGGTGTCTGAGTCTGTCCGGGAGAAGGACTGGCTATCGGCCAACACCTGGTCCTCTGATATCTCGCTGGCCCTGTGCATGTTCAGGCCCTGCTCGTCCATCTTGAGCTGGCTCTGGTTGACAGCCACGTAGTCCTCGCCACTCCCCTCTGCCACAGTCTGTATCTGCGTGATGTCGAGTGGAAAGCAGTGGGGTTTGGCCACTTCTCCATCCTCCTCCTGGCTGAAGGCAACTGGGGATTTCATTTCTTTGGGGTCTTGGGATGGTGGCTTCAAGACAGGTCCACCACCAGCATCTTTCGGCTTCCTTTTCAGAACCTCCCAGGGAGATTCCTTCCCTGGTTTCTTGGCAACCACCTTGGGATTCTCTGGCCTCAGCTTAATTTCCGAGAAGGAAGGGAGGGATCCATTGATGAGTTCCCGGTGCTGACAGTGCCGCCGGACGGCCTTGTAGATCTTGACGTAGAACCACAGCATGAGCACGGTGGGCAGATAGAAGTTGATGATGGCAGTCATGACCTTGAACCAGGTGACATCGTAGAAGTCTGTCTCACACTTGTCCTCCCGGCGCTCCGCAGTCTTCGACATGAAGCGATGCCAGCCTAGAATGGGAATAACCCACAGAAAGGAGAGAAACCAGGCCCCCAAGATGGTGGCTGATGCTCGGGTCTTGGTACGATACCTCAGGTACCTGAGGGGCTGCTGGACAGAGCGGTAGCGATCAATGCATAAGATGAAGACGCTGAAAATGGATGCTGTGCTGGCCACATAGTCCATGGAAAGCCAAAAGAGGCAGAGCGGCCGGCCCAGGGACCACCTGGACCTGAGTAGGTAGAGGATGTTCATGGGCATGACAACGGCGCCCACGATGAGGTCTGCCACCGAGAGGCTGACGATGTACAGGTTCCCCACAGTGTGTAGCTTCCGCTCGATCCGTACAGCATACAGCACCAGCAGGTTGAGGCCCACTGTGACCAAGGAGACGGTGCTCAGGACCACCACCAGGGGCATCAGTTGGGGCCTGGCCACGGCGGTCTTGTTCCCCGCGCACATGTTGTCTTCTAAGACGCAGGAGGAATTGGGAAGGGTCATTGGCACGGGAGCAGCCTCCAGTTATGGCTCACTTCCTGGGAGAAAAGATACAAGGACTAAGGTCAGAGATTTGGTGATGAGTAGCCGCTTAGCAGCATCATGTTTATCGAACTGGGGTTCCATGCTGTTGGGGATGACAGCCACCACTGGTTACCTACCCAACTGCCATGTCCTCTTCTTCCTCATTCATTCATTCATTCAGTGACTGTTTATTGAATTCCTGGCACTGTTCTAATTGTTGGAGATATAGCAGTGAACAGAATAGACAAAAATCTCTGCCCTCATGGAGCTTACATTCTTGTGAGGGCACTGGGAAAAACCCAAGGTAAATAAAGAATCTGCATGTGCTCTGGAAAGGTAGGCTGCACCCTGATTAGTCTAGTCAATATTTCAATCTGGTCCCTCTCTGCCAATGGCCTTGAGACACCTCTGTGGCTAAGGGATTGGGTGGGGAAGTCTAACAGCAAGTTCTGGGAAAGGTCTTCCTGTCGATGAATTTCTTCTCTGATGAATGAGCAAAACAAGGAAAAGCATTGTTTCTAGCTTGGCCCCTTCTTTGTGACAGGAAGAGGGGAAGTGATGTTTGAGGCCATGGCAGTCATCTGGGGCCATCAGGGAATGCCAAGAAGATGCCAATGAAGAGCCGTGTTATCACTAAGTTGCTGAACCAACCCTGGAATCTTCTTCTTCCAGACTTGTTACTATGGGAAATAATTAAATGGTTTTTTTTCCTTATTTCACTGTCTTGGGAGTTTTTATTTGCAGCTACAAGCATCCCTAACTGATATGGGAGGGGCAGGTAACAAGGGTGTACCAGAGGTGCATAAAGCATGGTACCCCTATAAGCATCTTCTTAGAGGATTAGTTCTCAAATGAGAGGGCGGTTATGTCATTTGAAAAATCATATATATTATTTCACTTTTCTATTTGAAAAACAAATGATAGTTTTTCATTGCATAAACTATGCCAAGTAATATGTAACAAAACCTTTGCTAGTAATGCTCTACTGAAAACACATTGTACTCTCTGTTTTTGGTGACACTCAAGTGGGTGGGAGGTGGAAGTAGGTATTGAAACTTCTCGAAGGGGTTGTTAGATTTTTTTTATTCATCAAAAAGTGGTATGAGTTTAAAGAAGACTGAGAAACACTAATAGAGAGTGTAACGTTCTCGAGATAATTTAGCAAAAACAAACGTTTTACATAAAGATAAAGCCAGGTGAGTTCTTGAATAGAAAGCTAAATTCACATAATTTTTAAGCTAAAAATCAAGCCCCCAAGACATTTGATCCTGGGGGAAGGAAACTTTTGAGTTTCTTTATGGGAAACTCAAACACCATTTGGGCGCACTGATTTTGCCCCAGCTCTGCTACTTTTTTTTTGAGTGATCTCTCAGCCTCTGTTTTCCCATGTTTCAGATGTGTAGGGTGGGGTAGGCGATCTCTGAACACTTCCCCAGGTCTCCTCCCTAGAGCCTCTCTTGAGGTGTTATTTCATGTTCTCCTCCAGCTGCGAAGACCAGTCTGGCTTCTCTAATTATGCCCCTCTGCCTTCCTCCGCAGCATCGCTTTCTCACCTTGTGACCCAGAGTCCTGCATTGTGCTCCTGTCACTCCATGCTACCTGCCCCAGGCGCCTCATCCACTCACTCCCCTAGACCTCAGCCATCACCTGTGTGAGGACAACCCCAAACCTACAGCAACCGGTACCTTGCAGCTTCACCTGTAGCCCCAGCCAAGTCCAAGCCCTGTGGAATTGTCCACGGGCACCTCTGGAAGGAAGAAAGAGACTAAGAAGTATCATCTCTGGGATTTTTATTTCTTATCGTTTTGGTTGGGAGGAAGCAGGAAGTAGTTCCCTAAAACACTCCCATCAGTAGGCATTCTCAAGGTAGTTCTGACCTCCCTCTCCCCGAGAGGTAGCTCTTTTCTCTCTTTTCCTCATTGCCTGGCACACAGAAGGGGAGATACATCATTTTTAAAAATCGTGTATATACTATTTATGTAACAATTATATTTGACAGAAAGTAATTTGTTTTTATTTCAAAATCTATATCTTTTCTTTTTGTTTAAAAAAGAAAAGTTATGATTGAATTGACATCACTGAACTAAATTAATGTAGCATAAGTGTTTAAGGGTGAAATCTACTAATGTCTGCAATTTACTTTGAAATGAATTAAAAAATAAGGTGGATGGAGAGTTGGCTGGGGGTATGGATAAATGAATAGATGATAAGGCAAAAAAAGCAAAATGTTGATGTACAGTCTAGGTGGCGGCTATATGGTACAGTGATTCCAACTTCTCTATTTTATTGATAATTTTCACAATGAAATGTTGGGGGAAATTAATGTACAAGTTTATCTTCTTCACCAATATAAAGAATGCTCAATTTCTTATCACCTTTTCTCCTTTGTAGCTTGGATGTGTTATTTTGCATAAAGATAAAAGCAAAAGATCAACAGATGTTTGTTAAATGAAGAAATGTGTGAGAGGCAGGGTGCTGTGAAGTATTTCAGCTGGAACTTATTAACTCAATAAATATTTAGTGGTGAAAGTTTCCTTTTCAGCTCAGTGACCTGTTCTGGGGGCAAGAAAATCCACTTTTATCCTCAGAAGCTGCAAGACTCAGAAAAAAGATTTGTGGAAAAGCAACGGTAGCACCCACACTACATAAAGGAACACGGGGAGGTGTTCTGGGAAAAGAGGAGAAGCCTTAGGACTGGTGTGACCCAGGCACTGAGCCTAGAAAAAGCTGGCCACGCTCCCTCAGGAAGGTAGCAAGAGGGGCCCCGTGGAAATGAATACATTTTCCTCCTATGGCCAGTAGAAATCATCATCGACTTTATGTCCCACTCAGGACAGGCTGCGTAATTTTTTTTTTAGGCACAGGGTCTTGCTGTGCTGCCCTTGCTATGCTGCAGTGGCTATTTTACAGTCACTTTCACAACTCACTACAGCCTCAAACTCCTGGGCTCAAGTGATCCTCCTGCCTCAGCCTCCCGAGTAGCTGGGACTACAGGCCTATGCCACGGCACCCAGCCCAGCCCAGCTACCTAATTTGCTTGGCCCAGTGCAAAATGAAAAAATTTTAAATGATTAAGAATTGCAAGAGAGCAGTGACAGCAGAGCACTCACCCAAGCACGGGGCCCTTGTGAGCACAAGGCCCTGTGCGGCTGCATGGGACACACGCCAGAAAGCCAGCTCTGGTCATCTAATCCCTGAGCAGCTTCCAGTCAGTGAAATAGCTAATGTAAGATGCTTTTCCCTCCCTTGGGGGCCGGCATTTGAAAAACAGGTCCCTGAATGGTTTTCCCTGTATAAATTCCAAAGGCAGATCAGGTACCCTGGCAAGGGCAAAGGGTGTGGGAGATATCTGAACCCACTGATCGTCATTTCCCCTCACGCCACACGGTAGACCCTGGCTGGATCTGAGGTGCCCTCTCTGGGGTTAGAGCAACAGCCTGCAGAAATGCGGCTAGAGAGAGGGTGCGCCCTGGGCAGAGAGGATAAAAGTTAGAGGAGGCACTTGGGACAAGGGCACTTCAAGAAGGAAGGCGGTTGGCTACCTGTAGGTCCTCCCGAGCACGGTGTCCTCAGAGAAGCAGCCTGGGGAGAGCTCCGGAGGAGGAGCGGAGTGCTCGCCCCAGCTCTGCGCTGGGCTGTGTGCGGCTTCAGTAAACACCCCAGAGTGCCAGACTCCTCATCTGCACAGCAGGGAGACTGGTAAGACCTCCCTCCCTGGGCTGTGGGGAGGATCAGTTGAGACAGTGGAAAGGGAGAGCTCTGCAAACCCCAAGGTGGCGGTGACTTGGTAAAATGCAGAAATGAGCCCTTCTCCTCTAAGAGTGAACGGGCAAACCATCATTTTTGAATTAAGGCAATGGCTCCATTCCAAAACCATTAGGTGAGGAGGGGCCTTTTACTAGAGTGATTACAGTCTCATCCAAGCAGGTCCACGTGCCAGCAAATAAACAATGGCATCAATTTTCTATCCACACCCAGAACGCCAGCAGGGGCAGCTGAGACAGCAAGGAGCTGAGCCATCCCTGGCTGGTGCTGCTCATATGTTGTCGGTTACTAAATGCCCACCACAAGCCCAAGAGGGAGATCTGATAAACCCCAAGGCAGAGAAGAGTAAAAGGTCAGCTCAAGCTCAGAGGGGTGAAGCAACTTACTCAAGTTCACACAGCTAGGGAGTGGTTGCTGAAGTCAAGATTCAAACCTAGGTCTAACGCAGGTTTTCTTTTTTCTTTTTTTTTTTTTTGAGACAGAGTCTTGCTCTGTCACCTGGGCTAGAGTGTTGTGGCATCAGCCTAGCTCACAGCAACCTCAAAGTCCTAGGCTAATGCAATTCTCCTGCCTCAGCCTCCAGAGTAGCTGGGATTACAGGCACATGTCACCATGCCCAGCTAATTTTTCTATATTTGGTAGAGACGGCATGTCACTCTTGCTCAGGCTGGTCTCGAACTCCTGACCTCAAGCGATCCTCCCTCCTCAGCCTCCCAGAGTGCTAGGATTACAGGCGTGAGCCACTGCGCCCAGCCAGTTCGTACTACGGACGTTCTGGGCTGCATAACTCTTTGCTGTAAGGGGTTGTCCTGTGCACTGATTGATGTTTGGCGGCATCCCTAGCCCCCGCTCCTTGGATGCCGGTAGCAGCCACCCCCGACCCCAGTTATGACAGCTAAAAATGTTTCCAGATACTGCCAGGTATCCTCTGGGCTGGGGAGTAGGACCACAGATCTAACTTAAGAATATGCACCCTAAACTACTCCACTCCATTGCCGGCCCAAGAGTGCAACTTTCAGCTCAAAGCAAGGCAGAACTCTCTAAAAATAGATGTCATCTAACAATGCAATACGTTACCTTGAGAAATAGTAAGTCCCCCACCATGGGAAGCATGCAAAAAGAGGTAGCCTGGATCTGATTCCAAATTAGAAATATTCTGACTTTCTCAAGGGCAATTATTTATCTAAGCAAAAACTCGTAGATATTGGTTTCAGGAAAAAAAGCACCCAAAGCACCCAGTACAGTGCCTGGCATACAGGAGGTGCTCAATTAGTAGCTGTTGTGTTTTCTTCCTTTCTTGGTGAGTGGGACTACCATCCCATAGCTGGCCCAGTCTGGCTCAGAGGCATCATCCTTGACCTCTCCTTGATTTTCACTGTGGCAGGAACTGCAAACGGTCTCCTCTGATGTTTAGGAACAGAACCCTGCTTTTTAGCTGAGTACATGGCTGCCTGGAATACAGACGACATTTCCTAGGTTCCTTTGTAGCTGGGTGCGACCATGTGACTAAGCTCCAATGGAATGTAAATGGAAGTGTAGTCTGCAACTTTCAGAAAGCAGCTCTAAACAGAAAATGTGTGTGCTTTTCTTTCACCCTTCATTCTTCCAACTGGCTGGAAGGTGGATATGATGAGTAGAGTTTAAGTAGCCATCTTGGGACCATGAGGAAGAGGAAGATGAGGAAGGTGAAGGAGGGATATGGGCAAAGTTGAGGTCCCTGATGGCCATGGAGCTGCCAACCCAGGCAGGACTGCCCACCTCTGGACCTCATGGCTATTTCAGTGAAGCCACTGTTAGCTAGAGTTTTCTATCACACACGGCCAAACCGAATCTTAACTGATACATGATTATCAGGTAAGGATACTTACATAATAGGGAATATAAGAAATAACCGCATTCATTTTTTAAAAATATTTATTTTGCTTTATGGTTTTTGTTTCTTTTCTTTATTTTCCCTGATTCCTTTTTCCTTCATATGCATTCATTTTTCAAAAAACAAAATAAAATAGATTTCTTCAATAAAGAAATAAAATGTTTTCTACATGCTTAGCATGTTTGTTTTCTTTCATAAAAAGTGATAGTTTGAGATTGTTTTCTTGATACATTCTAAATTGCCTCGCCCACTACGCTCCAGTCCAAACTGCTCTGCCCTCTTCCTCATTTGCATGGATGGTTGTTCTAGTCAAGTCAGAACATTAATTCCTTTGAACTAATTCCAAGAAAAAGGCGCCATGCGTGATGGTGCTCCAAGAACTGCGTATTCTCATTAAGCCTGGCCGGAGCATAATTTCCATGAAACACCCAGGCTTATCAGTGTCTCTGACTGTGAGGCACAGAGCCGACTGCAAATAGCAAAACGTATTATGAGCCCAGTGCTGCAGGAACATAACTGACTTAGATTCTGCGGAGTGCTGGTTAACAGTCAGCATCTGGGTAAGATGCACGAGGTAGATGACCTTGTAGGCAGGCAGTGGCCCCAGTGGCTTCTCTGGGGCTGGAGGTACACATGCAAATGTCTACAGAGTCAGAGAGGAAAAGCTAGTAAGAACAGGATTGTGTGTAGAGCAAAGAGGGAGTGTTGGGGACTGGGGCAAACTGGAGAGCCTATTCTCTGCCTGAAGAGGACAGTTGCCACTCAGATGCCACCAATTGTTGCGGGCCCAGATCTGCCAATTTTTTTAAATGAAACATCAAACCAGGATTTTCACATGAAATTTTTTAGTTTTTAAATGCTGTCAATTATCCAGTTGTTTCATTTGTTTTCTTGAACACTACACAGGGTAAACAAAATAAATTTTGGGGACATGACCTATGAGCTGGAAACCTCAAGCTATTAATAGTTCATACGTATTCCAGAATGCTGAATACGAGATAATGACCCAGGAGCGACACCTTCTGGAGTATGTGTCCAGCTCATGATAAGCCTCCTTCTCTGAGAACCATCATCTCACCTAGGGCTGGGTCCTGGCAGCCATAGTTGTACCATGTGACCCTGACCTCTGGGCACACATGATTGGACCAGAGGTTGTCACCTGACCCAGCGTGGACCAACCAGTCCAGTGCTCTCTTCTGGAACACTGGGATTGGGTTGTGCATTCAAGACAGCCTGTGTGTCTCATGAACTGCAGTGATGGGAAGGAGGGGATGAGGCTGCCGCTGGTTGGAGACAGCGTTGCTTTTCTCCAGGAATGCCACACTAGAGGAAGGGATCGAAGAAGGTAGCAGACAAAATGCAACGATTCACATGCTGGGACAAATGATATCTATCTACCTGCAGAAAGATGGATTTAGACCTTTCCCCCACATCATACACAGAAATTAACTTAAAATTGATGATAATTTTAAACGTAAAAGGTAAAATCTTTGTGACCTTGAGTTAGGCAAAGATTTCTTAGCTAAAGCACCAAAGGCACAAACAATAAAAGAAAAAACTTGCTAAATTGGATGTCGTTAAGATAAGAAACTTGTGTTTCAAAAGGCACCACTCAGAAAAAGTTACAGAATGAAAGAAAATATTGTATGTCACATATCTGATATATCACATATATGATGTATCCAAAATACATAAAGAACTCTTCCAATTCAATCATAAGGAGACAAATAACCCACTGTTAAAATGAGCAAAGGATTTGAATAGACATTTCACCAAGAAGATACAAGAATGGCTCATAAGCACATGAAAAGATGCCCAACATCATTCGTCACTAGGGAAGTGCAAATCAAAACCACAGTAAGATACTACTTCACATCCACTAGGATGCCTATAATTTAAAAAGTCGGACAGTTACACATGTTGGTGAGGATGTGAAGAAATAAGAATGTTTGGACCGTCCCAGTGGCTACTGCCTGTGATCTTTCCACCACATCCACCTCATTTACTGTTTGTCGACTTTTTAATAATAGCCATTCTGAGAGGGTTAAGGTGGTATCTCATTGTGGTTTTAATTTACATTTCCTCGATGACTAGTGATGTTGAGCACGTTTTCATTTGTTTCTTGGCCATTCGCATGTCTTCTTTTGAAAAATTTCTGTTCACTAGCACTTTGGGAGGCTGAGGTAGGAGGATTGCTAGAGCCCATGAGTTCAAGACCAGCCTGGGCAACATGGCAAGACCCTGTCTCTACAAAAAATTTAAAAATAGGCCAGGTGTGGTGGCACATACCTGTAGTCTTAGCTACTCAGGAGCCGGAGGCAGGAAGATCACTTGAGCCCAGGAGTTTGAGGTCGCTGTGAGCTATGATGACATCACTGCACTCTCACCCAGGCAAGAAAGTGAGATCCTGTCTCAAATAAAAGAACTAACTCCACGAAAAACAACCAATCCCATAAGAAAATGGGCAAAAGACATGAGGAAACATTTTCCCAAACAGGATATGCAGATCACACACACACACACACACACACACACACACACACGCACACACACGAGAAGATGTTTGATATCACTAGCCATCAGGGGAATGCAAATTAAACCACAATGATATATCACTACACACCTATTAGAGTGGCCAAAATAAAAACAGTGGCAACACTCAATGCTGATGAGGATGCAGAGAAACTGTCACTCATACATTCCTGGTGGGAATGTAAAATGGTACAGCCACTCGGGAAGGGCAGGATAGGTTCTTAAAATACTAAACATGCAGCTACCATATGACTCAGCAGTTGCACTCCTGGGCATTTATCCCAAAGAAATGAAAACTTATTTTCACACAAAAACCTGTACGTGAATACTTACGGCAGCTTTATTCACAATAGCTCAAAGCTGAAAACAACCAGATACCCTTGGATGGGTAAATGGCTAATTGACTGTGGAATACTACTCAGCAGGAGAAAGGAACGAACTACTGATGTTCCCAGCAACCTACCTGAATCTCCAGAGAACTGTGTTGAGTGAAAAAAGCCAATCCCAAAGGCTACTCACTCTATGATTTCATTTATAGAATATTCTTGAAATGACAAAATTATAGATATGGAGAACAGATTGTGGCTGGCAGGTGTTAGAAGTAGGGGAGGTGAGAAGGAAAGTGGAGGCGGCTATGGAAGGACAGCACGGTGACGGAAACGCTCTGTGTTCTGATTGTGTCAATGCCAATGACCTAGTTGTGACATTGGACTGCGGCTTTGCAAGATGCTGCCACTGGAGGAAACCAAGTGAAGAGTACATGAGACTACTCTGCATTGTTCCTTTTTTTGTTTTAGAGATGGGATCTTGCTATGTTGCCCAGGCTGGTCTCAAATTCCTGGGCCTGAGGGATCCTCCCACCTACGCCTCCCGAGTAGCTGAGACTACAGGCGTGTGCTCTGCATTATTTCTTACAACTGAATATGCCTAAAAGGTTTAATGTGAGAAAACTCATACTGATGCCTGGACCCCACTCTCAGTTAGGAGGTCCTTAGCTGATCCAACGTGCAGCCAAGATTAAAAACCACTAGTCTAGGCCAGGACCTCTTAAACCTTTATATGCACATAGCTTTTCTGGGAATCTCATTAAAATGGCTCAGTAGGCCTGAGGTGCTGCCTCAGGTGAGACCCTGCATCTCTAACAAGCTCCCAGGTGATGCCCAGGCTGCTGGCCCACGAACCTTGCTTTGAGTAGCAAGAGCCGCTACACAGCGGTTGCATCCAGGTAGTGTTCATGAGAATTATCAGGGCATCTGTGAAAAATATAGTACACTAGGATCCGGCTTTGGAGATTCTAATTAAGTACGTCTGAACTGAGGCCTACGGCTCTGCCTTTTTTCATACTTCCCCCAGGGAATGCGGTGCCCAGCCAGGTTTCAGACCCAGCAGTGAGCTGCTTCTTGCTCCTGGAACCCTCTGTGTACAAGCTCACTTTGGCACTCGCGGCCAAGAACAGAATCCAAAATTCTTGTCTTTCATGCCCAGGACTTTCACTGTATTAGACCTGGGCTCTGGAACTTGGTTTCTGTCATCTGCCACTGGGCCTCCCTGTGGCAGATCAGCCTGCCCAGTAGGCTAGTGACACCTACTAGAACTTGCCCTGGTGTCTCCTGCCCATGACTGGCCTTCTAGACACCAGCCACCTACTCCTTTTCTTCATCCTTTTGGAGGATACCTTGGTCCAAGCTCAAGTTCTCTATCACCCGGGCTAAAGCCATAGCCCCTAACTGGCTGGCAGGCTTCTGACCTCACTTGCTCATGTCAACGTGCAAGTGACATCCATGTTGCTCTTGTTCAGTTACTTACTCACCCTGTTAGAATTTTTGCGGGATCTATGGGTTTCCTATACCATCATTTACTTTATATACATTTTTTAATGGATCCGCTTTTTTTAAAGTTTATTTCACTATCACGTATGAAAAAACAGTCATCTGTTTTTTCTCATACAGCAGCTTTCCATAGGAATAAATAGGATGACAACAAAATAATGTGATTAAATTCTAGCCGGATATTGCGAGGAAGGCTCTGCTTTGTTAAAAAGAAAGATTAGCAAGTGCAAGACGGGTGTCAAAGACCCAGCAGCACCAAACCCAGACTCCCCTGGAGGTAATCGGAAGTACTGACATAAAACGGAAAACCAGTGTCAGTCAATATTAATTAATGTCACAGCTACGTACCATTTAAAGTCACTTCAAGTACCACGTAAAATGTGGTAAACATCATTTTAAATCTCTTCATACAATTGTTTTGCCCCTAAATTCCTTGAAAGAAAAGTTTAAACTCCTTAGGCTGTTAGCATGACATTTCCTTCATGTTTTGAGCCATGACACCCCAGTAAAAATGAAGTTGCTGTCCCCAAACACCCCAGGTTCTTTCAGACTTTGGGGCTGTGCACATGTTATTCCCTTTCCCTGGAAAAGGGAAAGTGTCTTGAGGATCAGCGCTTTATATTTACTATTGTCTCCTGGGCCTACTTCAGAAAATGCCTGGAACAAAGTAGGTGAGAAGGGTGAGAAGAAAGGGGAGATGGGAAGGTTGATAAAGAAGATGGGAAGAAGAAAAGAGGAAGGCAGAAAGGAGGGAGGGAAGGAAGGAAGAACAGAAGGAAGGATGGGAGAAAGGAAGGAATTGGCGAACTTCTACTTATCCTACAAAACCCATCTTAAAAGTTCCTCCCCCTTTGAAGCTTTCCTGTATTCTTTAGCCACACCTGAGCATTACATCCTCTGGGTTCCCATGGTATTGTTTCCATATCTCTGTGAAGGCATTTAACACTCTGTATTCTGCTGAACGAATTCAGGTATCCTTCACTTAGACTTTAATCCAATGAGGGCAGAGGCAATGTGATATTCACTTGTAGTTCCAGCACCTCACCCAGTGGCTTTCAACCTTGGCTGCATGTTGGAATCCCATGGGGAGCTTAAAAAAATACTGATGCCTAGGTCTCACCTGCCTGGACACGATTCTGATTAATTGGTCTGGAGTATGTCTGGGTATCAGGATTTTTAAAAACTCTCCAGATGGTTCCTTTGCAGCCAAGATTGTGAACCACCGTCCTAACCCAAATCTGGCTGGTAAGAGGAGCTCAATAAATGATGAATAAATGAATGGATCAATCCTGCCGTGAACAGACCATGGTTCTGACCTAACATGACCATTTTCAGGGTTTCATGCTATGCTAATTCATTAATATATTCAGGAACTATTAATTAAGCAATAATGTGGTCCCAGGTGTTATGCTAGGCCGAGCTCCTGGAGTTGGAAGTGTGAATAAGACTCCCACCTCTCTCCCTCATTTCCAGCATGCCTTAGGGAAAGCTGGGGCCATGTCCTAGTTCACCCAGGAACTTTCTGTGCGGCTGGTTAGGTGGCCAGTTCTAACAGCAATCATTTCCCTAGTGACTGACAGCAAATCTTACTTCTGGCTGCTTCCTCTGGCAAATGCTATCTGAGGACAGACTCTACTCATTCGCAGAGGGGCGAAGTTCCTAGGGGGTGTGAGCAAGTCAAGAAACCAAAAAGAAAGTGGTCTTGTCCAGATCTCTCTGCACACTGCAGAAGTGAAAGGTGAGTCTCTCAGGTGACAGACCAAAGTCCTGTGCTGCTCAAACAGGCTACCTCCTGGGTGTGTATTTACACAAAGAAAATCTAAGGCCCCAGCATGCGATTACGATCTTAATCGCCCCACAGGTAAAGGGAATTTCTTTCCTGGTGCTACTATCTCATACTTAGACCTCTTTCAAAACTCTGCACTACCAATTACTGAAGAGCAGAGATAATGACCATCTTGGGCCACCACTGCTCTGGGTCACATGTTGACAATATCTCCTCTCAACTGCTGTAACAGCTTCCTAACTGGTCTTCCTGCTCCCGGTCTCAGCCCCTTCCACACAGAAGCCAGAAGATCTTTCCAGAACCACGGTCCAATTCCCCTACTCAAAACTCTTTCACGGCTTGCCACTGTCGTGGGGATATGTGGAAACCCCCCTCTGTGAAATACAGCGTAACCCGAATAAAGCTGGGCTGTCCCGTGTCCAGTCTACTCGTGGTATTACATTCCAGAGAAATTCAAGCCCAACATCCAGGAAAAGAAAAGAGGCAAAAACATCCTAAAGAACTTCTTTGCCCATCACTTCACAGCGTCGCCTACTATATCCACTGCTCACCATCGAATCTCCCTTTCCTTGCTCTCCCAAAACTTCAGCTTGCCTTGGTTCTCCCTTTATTCCCTCTTTCCTTCTCTCGCCCACTCTCCAATCTTTCTGATCTGTTGCAGGGCACCAGGCCATTTCTTTCCAGCTCTCCCAGTGTCTGCCTTCTTTATTCATTACTCCAATCAGCCCAACGAAAGCCCAGGAGACAAGCAGTGAAACAGAATCTACTCTGGAAACGGAGGGAGAGGGCCAGGCAGTGACTAGGTTTGTGTTAATACCTTTGACCCTTCCGCACAAGGGCTTTCAGCCCCAGCTTCCTGTGCAGGCTCGTCTCCGACACTCCACTCTCCCCTTCTCACCTGCTACCTTTGCAAATGCTGCTCTCTCTGCCAGAGCCCGCTCCCCTCCTCTCAGCCTGACAAGACAGTCAACCGATTCTTTACAACCCAGTTCTGATGCCACTTCCTTAAAGGCCTCCCTCAATCCCACCAGACGGGGTTAATTTGCTTCCTCCTCTAGGGTTTTTCTGAACTGTATACAGACCTTGATTATAACCCTCATCAAGCCGGCTGCAATTCCTTAATTACTGGTCAGACCGGACCGTGGTGTCAAATTTGGGTCTGAGTCATCTCTGTGTCCTCAGAGCCAACACCTGGGGAGGTGCTCCATGAACAGTTCCTGACGACTCCAGAGAAGCATGTACCTGTCCTCGCCTCCCGGATCTGCCCACGGGGTTACCTGGGAGCGCCTGCATGTCGGCGTTTGAGAGCTCTGCCCCAGCCCTCTCCTGGCCAGGCCTGCACGTCCCCCTTGTCTGGCCAGCCCTCCGGGGAACTGCCTGTCCCTCCCTCTGACTCCCGCCAGGCCTGGTTCTCACACAGCCAACAATAGCAGGAGGTAGAAGCAGCCAAGCAACCAGGCAGGTGAAGGAAATGAAGGCATCCTGGTTTGAAAGGAAGAAGTAAAACTACTTACTTGTAGATGACATGGTCTTGTATATAGAAAATCCTAAGGAACCTACAAGGAAATTATTAGAACTAATACATGAGTTCCAGGGGCCCAAGTCCTCGGTTTGGCCTCGCAGGGCCCTGTGTCCCTGGCTCTGCCGCCCGGTTCCTAGGGCATTTCCCAGCGCTCCTTCCTCTGCGTGCTGTGAGCACCCTGCTCCACGCTGCCCACCTCCCCTCTCTGCGCCGAGCAGAGCCTCTGTCTGGAATGCTTCTCTCCCGCCCGCGCCCCATCTCTGGAGTCCAGAAAGAAGAGGCACATTTATTGAGGCTAAGAGGTGGGCCTGCATTTTCTTATTCAATCCCAACAATAACCCTCTGAAACAGGAACCATTATTATCAGGCACGTTTTTCAGACCAGGCTCTGGGAGCCCACCTCCCTTGTCCAAGCTCACACAGTCACATGGCCCACTGGGCTTGCCTGGCTCCAGCGTCCACGTTCGGAACCTAGAAGTTGGAACGGTAAGAGAGGCCCAGTTCCAACGCCACCTCCTCTGGCTGGATGTAGCTCTTCTCTCCCTGACCCAGACTCCCAGGCTGATAAGTTATCAGTGCCTCCTTTCAGCGTGCAGCGCTGACTCTATTGCGATCATTTATGTAGAGCTTTTCTCTCCTGTTTGGCTGGAAGATCCTTGGGAGCAGGAACTGTGTCTTAATTGGCTTTGTAGCCTCCCGTGCTAGCCAGGCTTGGTACACAGTAGGTACGCACACTGAAGGGCTTTGGCAAGAGTGAAACGAGACGGTGGAGGGACGATACACACACATGCACAGGAGAGATGGCGTCACTCATAGCTGGGGTGTCAGGACGATGTGGCTGGAATGTATTGTGGGTAGGGGGAAGGCTGTCCCCTTCCTTGCTGACAGTGCCCCTCGTGCCCCACCAAGGCTGCAGAGGAGCCATCCTGGGGAGCAAAGTCCACTCTTCACGGCACAGACTTGTGCACTCATCTTTGTTTACGTGCGTCTGGCCCGTTGCAGGTGCTTGCTAAATATCTGCTGAATGAATTTGCTACATGACTTTGAACCTTTATGTCAACTTCCCTGGGCCTCCTCTGTTCAACAAGCGGGTTGCTCTGCATCAGATTTTTCAAACATTTTTCCCCTTTTCTTGGTAGTGCAACTGCTGGTTCCTATAAACATTTATATAAAACAGGTAAAAGCAGCTTGCTGTGGTTGCAGTGGGGGGCGGGGCACCGGAGCCCCATCTGGCTTGGCTCTTCTCTTCCTCTTTAAAGGCCCCCGCCTCCCCAGAGGCCCTCCCGGCAGTTTGATAACAACCGACCTAGAGGAACTCTAAAAGTCCTCAAAAATCCAGAGAGCTCTGTAAGGAACATTTGCATTTTAAAAGAGTGCTCTGAAAAGGGAGCACCCTTTCTGACACATTTGGACACTATTACTGAGTGTCTAATGTGCCTAATGGTGGGATGTGAGGCACCTCGATTAGAAGGTGGCGGTAGTAGGGCTGTCTCAGGACGGAGGGCGGAGGATTCCCAGTGCCTACAAACCACACTGCATAGAGCGGCCTACTTGTTCTGCCTTGACTTTCGTGTAAGTGGGCCCTGGCCACATGGCACGTCAGCAGTCAGCAACTCAGGCCACTGTACTTGCCCGTCAGCCGGCCATCTCCTTCCTAAATGGGCACCTGCTTCAATCCTCCTTTTCTCCATCAATTTTTCTGGAGCTTACTAAAACCTCCACTGGCTCTAAGCAATTTAAATAGTGCTGTGAACTCACCAGGGGAAGCTGAACAAATGGATGAGTGATAGGCAAACAGCCCTGGGTTTCGGTATTTTAGTTAAAATTCCGCACAACACCTGGGATATATAATCACACAGGAACTATTTAGCTTCTTAGGAAAACAATCACAGAGTCTAGGAAATGGAAAAATAATCATAGTTTTCATAAACTGTTCCCAAGAAAACCTTCCCAATGCAGGGAAGTTACGGCTGTGAATATACAGCTCGTTCTGGGCCCTTGTTCTAGCCCAGCCCTGGCTGTCCCCACCCTGTCCCCTGCCTCCTGCTACCTTGCCATTTACACAGGTCCTGAGCCCAGCGTGTAGGTGTTCAAGAGAGCTGTTAACTGATTATTAGTACCTAGTTGAGATTCTGCCCTGTACAATGAGAACAACCACCCAGTAATTGGAATAAAGGATTAGTGGACAACTGTAAAGAGAAACTGACATACCCACGTTCATAGCAGCGTTATTCACAGTGACCAGAAGATGGAAGTCAGCCGAGTGCCTGTCACCAGATGAATGAGTAAAGGGAATGTGGTCTACATACGCAGTGGACTATGATTCAGCCTTACAAAAGGAAGGGAATTGGGACACATGCTGCAACACAGATGAACCTTGAGGACATTGTGCTCAGTGAAATAGGCCAGTCAGAGAAAGGAAACTGCTGCACGACTCCACTTACATGAGGGCGGTGGAACGGTCAGATTTACAGAGACAAAGCAAATGGTGGTTGCCAGGGGCTGAGGGGAGGGGGACTGGGGAGTTGATGTTTAATGCGTATAGAAGTTCGGTTTTGCAAGATGAAAAAGTTCTGGAGGTGGATAGTGATGATGGTTGCATGGTTGTGAATATATTTAATGCCACCAAACTGTGCACATGAACCAGCTAAAGTGGTGTTATGTTATAGATATTTTACTGCAATTAAACATAAATAAATGCATGAGAAACTAAGCAGCTTCTTAAAGCATTTTGATGGGGTCTAACATTAAAGGATTTGTCATTTAAGGGGATCTTAAGAAGAAATCTTCCTAGGAATTCAGGGTAGACTGAATCTCACAGTAGATGCCGGTACATAGACTGAATTGTTAGGCATTAAATGAAATTTCCTTATAAACTCACATTCCCATGTCCAGGTACTGCAGGGGCAGTGACTCCAGACACTCCGTCTAACTTGATTTCTCCTTCTCATCTCAGGTAAGGAATCAGGGACTGGTCTCTCTTATGCTCCTGGGGAAGCAGGATCTGAATGAAACCGGTCTATAAAAAGTGAATCTCTTTTTTTTAATCAATCAGAGCAATCTTAAAAACACGAAATGCAGCAAAATAATGTGTATGGTATGATTCTACTTGTATAAAATAGAGAAATGCAGAGAAAAAAATGAATCCTGGAGGTTGCTATAATTAACCTCAACTTGTCCATTAAGTTCGGCCTGATTAGGACGGCAAATGAGGTGTACAAGAGGCAGCCCAGGAACAAGGGTAAAAACAGCATGATTTTCCCTGCACAGGATGACAGAAGCCAATTTACTGTCTCTGCTGTGTGTCTGGGGCACATTTTCACCTGCCGGCAGGCACGGGAAGCCCTGCGATTCCATACCTCCTCTCTCCCGCTGCCTCCTGCAGGGACTGAGCCTGGCGCCTTGCTGGAGGAAACGCAAGTACTGGCAGATCCATTCCTCCCGTCCCAGCAGGCAGCTTACTGGACCTCAGCACTATCACTCGTACCAGGGCTGGGGATTATAAGGAAAATCCGAAGGTATCTGACTTCGGAGAGAAGCGACTTTACCAAGACCACACAGCAAGTCAGGGTTGGAGTTGAAAATGGCACCGAGGGTTTCTTAGACGCCGTCCTTTTCCAGGACCAAACAACTGTCATATATAGCACTTAGTCTGGGCCAGGTGTGGTGCTTGGGGATTTATATGCATTGTCCCACCATAATGCTAAGAGGTAATTACTCTTATAATTACTTTTCCAGATAATGAAACTGAGGCGTAGAGAGGTTAAGTAATTTGCCGAAGGTCACATAGCTGACGAAAGGCAGAATGTAGATTTTTGCCCAGGTCTTTGTGACTCCTCTATCTGCTTGTACCCAATGCCTCCTCCCTTCCTTTTTCCAAAGGCTTTTTTTTTTGGTAAAAACAAAACATAAATACAGAAAACCACACAAACCTAGCATACGAATTAATGGATTATTACAAGGCGAACTCCTGGAAAGAGAACTTCGCCACAGCCCCCCAGAAGGCTCTTCCATGTGTCCCATCCCGCCGGCGGCCCCACGAGAAACCCCTCTCCTGACTTTCAAGGAATCACACCTGTGTCTTTTACAATCATTTTATTACCCAAATGTGTATCTCTAGACAATGCATTCTTGCCCTTTTGAAAAATCTAATATGTCTTTTAAGTCTTTTAAAATTTGTGGGTTCCTCCTCCATCCCTTTTATTTCTGTGTACTTTTTTTGTTGGGAGAAGCTGGGAGTTTGACTGCAGCGACCCCGTGGTCTGACATTGCTGACTGCACACTCGAGCTTCGGCTCCACCCTGTCCTCTGCGCACCCCGCAAATCCACGGCCAGACCCGGACGGCTGCAAGTGGGGGCTGGCTTCTCTAGGAGGCGTATGATGTCTGGTCATCTCATTTTTTTTTATCTTTTCTTTTTTCTTTCTTTGTTTTATTTTTGTAAGCCTGTATAGCCACATGATGGTTACCTTATTTTGTGACGATCTTAGCAGCTGTTGATGCTTAATGTCTGTATCTATTCCTCTGTTCTTTAAAAATTAAAAAAAAAATGTTTTTCTAACTATGGTAAAATACACATAACATGGAATTTACCACCCTAACCATTTTCAAGTGAACGGTTCAATAGTGTTAAGTACATTCATATTGTTGTGCAACTGATCTCCAGAACTCTCTTTATCTTGTAAAACCGAAACTCCATATCTATTTAACAACTCCCCATTCTCCCCTCCCCAACCCCTGGCACCCCCCATTCTGCTTTCCGTCTCTACAAATTTGACTACTCTAGGGACCTCAGATAAGTGGAATCATACACTATTTGCCCTTTTGTGACTGGCCGATGTCTCTTAGCATAATGTCATCAAGTTTCATCTATGTTGTAGCATATGACAGGATTTCCTTCTTTTTTAAATTTTTAATTATTATGGGTACATAATAGTGTATATCCTTGGATCTCTTTCCTTTGTAACACTAAGTGATATTTTATTTTATGAATATGCTACATTTTGCTTATCCATTCATCCATTGATGGATACTTGGGTTGCTTCTACCCTTTGGCTATTGTGAATAATGCTGCTATAAATGTGGGTATATAAATATATCTTCTAGATCAGCGGTCCCCAAACTTTTTGGCACCAGGAACAGGTTTCATGGAAGACAATTTTTCCACGGATGGGTGTGGCGGGATGGCTTCGGGATGATTCAAGTGCATTACATTTACTGTGCAGTCAACCCTCTCTGCCAATGATAATCTGTATTTGCAGCTGCTCCCCAGTGCTAGCATCACCATCCAGCTCCGCGCGGATCATCAGGCATTTGCTTCTCATAAGAAATGTACAACCTAGGTCCCTGCATGCAGTTTACAGTAGGGTTCCCACTCCTGTGAGAATCTAATGCCTCTGCTGATCTGACAGGAGGCAGAGCTCAGGCTGGGATGCGAGTGATGGGGAGCGGCTGTAAATACAGATGAAGCTTCGCTCCCTTCCCTGCTGCTCACCTCCTGCTGTGTGGCCCAGCTCCTAACAGGCCATGGACCAGTCTGCAGCCCGGTGTTTGGGGAGCGCAGTTCTAGATCCTGCTTTCAATTCTTTCAGCTGTATACCCAGAAGTGGACTTGCTGGATCATATGATAATTCCTTGTTTAATTTTTTGAGGAGCCACCATACCGTTTTCCACAGTGGCTGCACCATCTTATATTCCCATCTCTCACTCCCTTTAGATGTTCCTCTCCACCCCTCACCACCCAGGGGGTGTTCAGCTACCTACATTGGGATCTGAAAGGAACTACATAAAAGTCCAACAATAGGCTATTCATTAAATGGTAGAGCCATGTCGCAGAATCCCATGTAGCCGTTTAAAATATTGTGAAAGAGTATTTGATGACATGAAAAGATGTCTTTAATATTTGCTCAAGTTTTAAAAAGAAGGAGGTTACAGAACAGAATATGTAGGGTGAATCCATAACTTTATAAAACACAGTGACCCAGGTCTAGTTTTTACAACTTTCATTCCCAACCATTGAGTTGCACAGTAACTAAGAATCACCACAGTCATTAGATGTTTCCAAACTTGTTTATTCCAGTTGTATTTTATATGATATGCATGAATTACACACAACACAAGAAGGTGAAATATGGGTGCAAAAAGGGTATTGTTTCCAGTAGAACAATGTAGAATACTGGGAGAAGATACATTAAACAAGAGTCGGATTAGGGGTGGACGAGACAACTGTAAAAGTGTGGGGACATCACCTCTTGTAGGGGATCTATCTCTCTGAATTTTCACCCTGGAGCATCAGCTCTTGTCACCTTTATTGTCCTAAATTTTCACAGCTCATGATGAGTTATTGGTCACACTACACTCACTGTGTAGGGTTAAGAAACTATTTTTATTCTGTTGCAAACCCTCAGGTCAGTATACCATATACAGAGCTCATTTCTGCAGTGGCAAATATGTGGCATTTGTCCTACCATTCTCCCCTCCTAAACCCATGGCAGATATCATTGATCCATCACCAGACTCCTTCCCGCTGAATGCACACTGTAGTCTCAGAAACCTTCTCTGGGTAGCCATGACGAATCAGCCAGAGCTGACAAGCGACATGAAACCCATGCTGCCTCCCCCAACTCCTTATGTTACAGAACCTTTTTTTCTTTTTAAATAGGGTAGAACATTAAACATATACAAATAGAGTAAAGTCCTGGCCGCTGGGCCCCTGGCCGGAATATGCTGTTATGTACATGGTAAACGTTCAGCGCTCACTGAGTGAATGAACGACAAATGCATGGTCTCCTGCTTTCCACAGCTAACGATTCAGCCTTTCTCCCTCACACCCCCCTGCTCAGTTTCTCCTCATACCTGTGCTCTGAATTTCCTCCCAGTCTACAAGACAGGAGAATGCCAAGTGCCCAGAAAGCCCACCATTACCAATTGGGTTTTTCTGGATGTGTTTCGGGGGCACATACCTCTGCCATTCAGGGTTATTTGCAGGTAACCTGAATATTAGAATAATGAACACCTAGTAACTTCTGCCTACCTCAAGGAGGGCTGTGGCAAGCCAAAAACACGCTGCTCAGGGAACTGTGCTACTAACCGCGAAAACTGTCCCAAGACGGGGCTGTAGATCAGACTTCCTTCTTGTCCCATTGTTGCACAGCCTGTTGGAAAGCACTGGTCAGCTCTCCTTCTCCAGAAAGGAAAAACATGCGTCCATCTCCTTATTCTGCTTTCCCTTCCCCCTCATGCTTTGAAGTCCCTGGAGCTCAGGAACTTGACCCGTCCCCGAACTTTCTCCCTTGTGCCGCTTTGCCCACGCCGCCCCATCTTCCCGGACCACCACCCCACAAACCTCGCACACACTCCCTGGGATCCTGCCTAGCCCAGAGGCCCAGCTCCAAGGCCACCCCTGCCAAGAAGCCTTCTCTGATTCCAACCATTTGGGCAGGACCTTCGCCATTTCTCAATGTGACAGTCCTCTGCAAGTCTCTTTCCTTTTCTTTATCACATTCTGTCTTATTTTGCGGGTCTAAATAACATAATCTAAGGGCAGCCACCACTTACTGAGAACTTTGAGTGTGCCGCCACCACACAGAGGACTCGCGTGATGTCATGGTGCGAATGTTTGTGTCTCTCCAAAATTCATGCTGGAACTTAAATGCCAAGGTGATGGTGTAAAAAGGAGGCCTTTGGGAGGGGATGAAGCCAGGAGGGCTCCACTCTCACGAATGGGAAATGGGGTTAATGCCCTTATCACAGGGGCTTCAGAGAGCTGCCTGGCCCTTCCCTCTTTCCCGCCATGTGAGGACACTCGAATGGCCCCATCTGTGAGGAAGGAGCCCTCGCCAGACCTCTGGCACCTTGACCTTGGACTTCCCAGACTTCAGACTGTGAGAAAATAAATTTCTGTTCTTTACAAATTATCCGGTTTCAGGTATTTTGTTATAGTAGCACAAACAGACTAAGACACAGGTATTATCTCATTTATCTTACAAACCTCTATAACCAATCCATTTCATAGATGCATAAACTAGGGCTCAGAGGTGCCATGGAGCCCAAAGCCACACAGCTAGTAAGGAATAGGGCCAGGCATTTATTCATTCATTCAATCAATCGATCAGTATTTATTTACATATTTATTAAAGGCCTATGCTGTGCTAGCCATATTCTAGATGCTGGGAGAATAGCAGCAAACCAGTCAAAGTTCCCATCCACAAGGAGCTATCATTCTAGTGGAGAGAGGCAGACCATAAAGAAAAAGACAAGGAAATAAATACCATGTCAGGTGGTGATACATGCTATGAGAAAAAAAGTTAGTGCTGGCTGAAACGGGTATGCTATGTCATGAAGCTGTGGTCCCCAATCCCCAGGCCCACAGACAAGTACCAGTCCATGGCCGGTTAGGGACCAGGCTGCAGAGCTCTGCCGCTCACCCCTACCCTGCCCCCACCCATGGAAAAATTGTCTGCCATGAAACTTAGGAAGCAGGGGCTGCGCAGCAGGAGGTGAGCAGTGGGCAAGCGAGGGAAGGCTTCGTCTGCATTTACAGCAGCCCCCCTCCGCATCGCGCACATCACGGCCTGAGCCCTGCGCACCCCCCTCTCCCCTCCATCCGTGGAAATACTGTCTTCCATGAAACCAGTCCCTGGTGCCAAAAAGGGTGGCCAAGGTGATGTGGTGACATTTGAGCAGAGATCTAAAGGAAGTGAGGGGATGAGTCATGCAGAGATCTGTGGGAAAGGGCATCACAGGAGGAGGGGACAGCCTGTGCAAAGGCCTTGGGGTGGGCAAGTCCTTGACACGTTAGACAAGCAGCAAGGAGATTAGTGTGGCTGGAGCTGAGTGCGTGCGGGGCAGATGAAGTTAGGTGACAGCAGTGAGATCGTGTAGGGCCTTGTAGACACGGCAGGGACTTTGGTTCTGACTTTGAGCAAGACAGGGCGACACTGGAGGATGACTCCCAGAACCCATGTTCTTAATTGCTCTGCTATGCTACTGATTGATTCCACAAATGAATGTCTGAAGGGACTTGGGGACTTTTTCTCATTAAAACCAAGAGGATGGGGGCCAAACAGTCTGAAAACAACGCAAGAGAGGGCAAGTTCTGAGCCAATAAGGATGCTAATTATTAAGGGGAGAAATGACCACCCCTTGGTTGTCAGGACAGGACTGGGTGGGGTTCTGCGGTGGCTTCAGTGGGTCCTCTAACAGGATTTGCAAAGAGTAAATTACTAAGGCCTGACCCTAGATGGGTCTCATCCCTTCCATGAAAAATGTCTTTTGCTAACAAGAGGCACTGAGAAAAAGGCAACATCTGCAATGACTCACTAGAGAGAAACGAAAATTGTGTCTAGGCTGGAAAAGAATCCATTTGAAAGTGACACATTTGCCTCCAGAATATATATATATATTTATATATATATAAAGCTTTTCTTTTCCTTTCTCATTTGAAGTAAGGCAGAGCCTTCTCACACACACTGCCTCACAGCAGGATAGAAACACGCTGCTGAAATTCCTGCCTTTATTCTTGTTGCAACTCCCTCGGTGGCAGAAACACGAATCTGAAGATGCGGCTAGCCCCCGCCAACCTAACGATGAAGTGCTGTCTGATGGCAGGACAGCAAGCCATGCCCTGGCATTCCCAGGACAATCCCAGTGGCAAATATTCTTCTGATAGCTAGCTGCCCTCCCCACAACCAACCAGCTGCTCTCACACTTTGGAGTGTATAGAATCACGTGAGGGGCTCGTTAAAATGCAGGTTCCAGGAAATGTGATTCAGGGAGGTCTGGGATAAAGCCCAGAAGCTGCTTTCTTAATAAGGCATCCCAGATGATTTGGATGTAGGCTGTCTGAGAACCCGCCTCCAAACCATAGGAATAGCCCCCATAGGCTGACCTTTCTGTACCTATGTGTACAGGATGAAGTGGCCCCAAATCCCTGCTCGGACCACTAAGAGGCACGTTTTAGTCCCTGGCAGGGGTGGGCGTGCTGCTGGGCAAATCGGAGTGGAGGAGAATCTTGAAATGCCAGTTCTTGCCATTGTCCATTCCAACCCTGGTCATTTATCACCCTGACTTGAGTTGCCAGGCTCTGCCCAGGGTTTGCTGTCTGGGTCATATCCAGGAAGGCCCAGGTGCCAGGGTTTGGAGCTGCCCTGGATGCAGCCATAGCTGAAGAGGCAGCCAGACCTTGCCTAAGGCTCTGATAACGAAACACAACAAAAATGCTGAATTGTGATTATGCAATACTGTTTGATTTCTTAATTTGTTTGATTTACGTGTTGACAGCAGGTACTCCTTTAGCAGCTGGAAACAAAAGAGCACAGCATCTATTATTATCATAATTCATTGGAACAGGGGGCCATCAGACTCCTGGCGCCTGGCTCACACCCTTTCCTCATCAGTTACAGTTGGTCTGAGGGCCCTGTTAGTTGCTTGCTTTGGGCAACACAATTGCTAATTAAAAAGCTCCCATGGTGCGCTCCACTTCGTCCGGATCTCTACTCAGATGCCACCTTCGTTACCCATTCAGTCTGAACAGTTCTCCTCTCCAAGCCTCCTCGCTTGCTATTTCTAACCTCTTAGCCTGCTTTATTTTTCTTCACAGCACCCACCACGACTCGAACTATGAACAGACTTATGCGCTTGCTACTTCACTGTCTGTCTCAATCCCTCTAGGAGGTAAGATTTTTAGTAGCTGTGGTCTTGTCTGGTTTGACACTGTGTTCTGATGCTTCACCCGTAGTAGACACTCACCTGAGAGTTGCCGAATGAACGATGAATGACGTTATACTCTGAGGGTCCTGGAGCCATCTCCAACTCCACGGTGCTCTACGCACTGGATCCAGGGAGCTTTGGGGACTAAATGGACATACCAAAAATAACAATAGCTGCTTTTCTTTAGTGCTTACTGTGTATTGGGTGTATACACTATCTGATTGTATCTTCAAGATGGTTTTGCAAGGTAGTGATTGTTAACCCCATTTAAGAGATGGGAAAACCAAAGACAAAGTCACACAGTAAGGGACAGAGTCGTCTAACACTAAGGTCTTCACTCTGTCTCATAACAACCGGATTTGATGCTACCTACACTGTGTCGACATTGAGATAGGATCCAGAGGCAAGCAAGACAGGGCCCTACCCCCAGAAGTTCGTGTCTATCTGGGCAGTGTAGCAGGGTGAGGATGAGCAAGGCATTGGAGTTAGCCTCAAAATCTGAGCTTCACCCCTTACCAGCTGAACCTCAGTTTCCTACTCTGTAAAATGGAGTAATAATTCTCACCTTATAGGGATGCCGTAACAATTTAGTGAGACAATACATAGAGAGTGTTACCTAACACGGAGCCCGGCACATAGTAAACAATAAACAATTGGGCTTATTGGCTATGATGGGAGAGATGAGATACATCCAAAGCAATAATCCAGCCCACTGGTTCTCAGACATGTCCTCATGGCAGATGTTATGGACTGAATGTTTACATTCCCCCAAAATTCATATGTTGGAGCCCTAACTCCCAGTGTGATGGTATTACGAGGTGAAGCCTCCAGGAGGTAATTAGGTTTAGATGACGTCACAGGGTGGAGACCCCTGTGATTAGATTAGTGCCCTTATAAGAATGGAAAAAACGAAAGCAGAGCTTCCTCTCTCTGCTGTGTGAGGGCACAGCAAGAAGGCAGCCACGTGCAAGCCAGGAGAGGCTCCTCATCGGAACTTGACCATGGTAGTACCTGCTCTCGAGCTTCCAGCCTCCAGAACTGTGCGAGATGAATGTCTGTTGTTTATATCACCCAGTCGACGATATTTGGTTATGGCAGCTCAGACTAAGACAGTAGAGATTCTGGAAGTCACAGGGCTGTTGGCCAAACAACGTGAACTACTAATACATTTAATTCCTTCACACAAACCAAAAACAGTTTTGTTATCAAACCCAATAAATGTACAAAGAAAAACAGTTTTATTACCAAACCAAATGAATCTCTTGGCAATTGAAAAATTACGATCGCAAACCAATTATTTCCAAATCTCTGTGTTAATAAGTATTTCCTACTTGGGCTTTTTAGATTTTAGCATGTACAAGAGCAATACAACGCGGATGGGGGTGAAGGAAACCGGCATCTCACAGCGGGGGAACATAAGTTACTGCTCTCTACGGGAGGGCGGTTTAGTCAAAACCTTTAAAATGCAGCCACATCCTCTGGTTCAGTAATTTTATTTCTGAGAATCTTTCATCCCACAGAGTACAAAAAGATGTTCAGTACAGTGTTGTTTATATTATTGGAAAACTGGAAACAATATACACAGCAGTCATTCTGGGATTGGCTAACTATTGGCACATAAGAACACGGGGATGATATCAGCCATAAATAACGATGTGGCTTTTCTATTGACATGGGAAGGTGTCCATAGTAGTTTGTCAAATTAAGTAGGTTACAAACGGCATGTAATCATATTTCTGTAAAATTGTATGAGCATGTATGCTTGTAGAAAAGTCTATAAAAATGTTCCCTGAAATGTTCACAGTGGGTTTTATCTTGATAGAAGGACTTCAGTGATTTTTTTTCAAACTTTTGATTTAATATATAGTATTGTGTTAGAATAAAGCTAAGCAAAAAAATTGAGTTGATCAAAAATTGATTTAAAGAAAAGCGTCAAGGAAACAACAGAACGGCTAGGAAAGAGATGCGACAGAACCGCGAAGGGGAGTGTGCAAGTTTGCAAACAGTTTTAAATTCTTCGTCCTGCTCGTATATGCTCCACGGTGTGGAAAGACTGTTCCCACCTCTAAATGATCACAACTTGTTAATGAGGAAACCTCTCCTTTGTCCATTGATCCAGTTTTGGTGATCCACAACCTTCACCCTTCCCAACAGATGTCAGGGTGTGGGCCAGACAGGTCCGCAGAGCCTGCGGGCATGATCCCTCCTCTTCTCTGGATCTTGCCGTGGCTCCCTAGGTCCTCCAAAGTGGGGTAGGGGGGAGCAGTTCATGTTGATTGAGGGGTCATTATGTATAGAGACTGAGATAATGTTTCTTGTGCATTTTCTCACAACCATGCTAGGAGGGCAGTCTTTTGATTGTCCCCATTTTATTGATGAAGAAACTAAGGCTCAGAGTCTTGTCCAAGTAAAGGGCCTTGTCCAAGATCACACAGCAAGTAAGTGGTCTGTCTGGTTCTAGAACCCACCGCTCTGAACCTCTAGAAGTTCTGCCTGAGCCTGGCCTTCAAGGCTCAGCATGGCCTGGGCTCTGTCTACCTTCCTCTGCTCCCTGCCTGCCATCGACCCCTAGTTCCCAAAACTGCAACGCGCCCCGGAAGCTCACACCTTCACGCCACTGCACCCGCTGTGCCCTCTCCTAGGAATGCCCTTCCCCTGCAAACCTCCAGAATCTGCCACCCATCCTTCGCCTCTCAGGACAATGTGCCCTGCTTATAATCCCTTCCTTCCTTGACCCCTCCCTGGGAAGACAAAGGTCCTTCTCCAGGCTTCCTCCTCCACAGCCCTTCCACCCTGCTCTGTCGTCTTCCACCTTTCTGTCCCTTCTCGCAGGTCTGTGGGCTCCTCAAGGGTGCAGGCAGTGGTCTCTGCATCTCCTTTGGCCCACACACCGGACGCAGAGCCTGGCACCCATCAGCTCCCTGGGCATTGCACAGCACGTTGACTAGCTGGCTTCAAAATGAGTGAGGGAGTCAGATGGACATGCTTTGGGTTCCGGCTCCACCCCTTATCAGCTGTGTGACCCTGGGCAAGTCACTCTACCTCTCTGAGCCTCAGTTTCTATATCTGTAAGTCATTGTAAGAATGATTACATAATTACGGGTAAAGCACTTGGCACAGTGAACACTTCACAGATTTTAGCTATAATAATAACAATTTCAATTAAGTAATTTACTCAGAAACAAAACTGGCCACTGAAGTGGAGGGGAGTGAGGAGGTTGGGTCAGGTGCTGAAAGGAAGTCCAGGCTGGCAGGCCAACTTTGGTATCCAAAGATGTGAAAATAGCCAACAACACGTGGCCGTTCATGCCAAAGGCCAGGGGCTGGGTATACCCCAGCTTCACAGCCAGGCAGATCACAGGGACAGGCATCAGGACCAGGGGAAGGTCCAGTTCCAAACAGTGGACATGTGGTAGCCACAAAAGAAAATCTGTGAACCCAGGGTTTGGGGGACAGATTTCCTTCCCATTCAAAAAGTGGGGTACTGGGAGAGCTCATGAAAATGCCCACCGTTCATGCGCCAGATGCTTGCTAAGTGCTTTATGTGCATTATTTCATTTCATCCGCACGACAGCCTTCTCAGGTGATGGCATCATCCCATTTCAGAGAGGAGGAAACTGAGGCTCAGAGAAATTCAGAAATGTGTCCAAGGACACACAGCTCATGAGTGGTGAAACCAGGATTTGAACCCAGGAAGTCTGGTTCCAGAAAACTGCTTCAGGGCCTCCTGCCCCACATCCAGGGGCCAGGGCAAGGCAGAGTAAGGGTCGTGGGGTCCAGAGCTGGGTGATCCCCACATGGGAGATCACGTGATTCAAGCAGTTTTTGCACAATGTGTCCTAGCTGGGATGGGCTGGGCTGTCCTTCTCCAGCAGGAGGAATTTCCCCTGGACACCAGATGCAGCCAGATGGGTGGCAGCACACACGTTCCCATCTCCTCAGATCTACCTACGGAGAAGAGAAGCGCTGACAAGAGTCCTGTGTCACTGGCAAAATTGCCTCCAAAGTGCCTTCTTCATTAACAGTGCAAATTTGCATCTTAATTAGGCTTAATGGAATACAATTACCAGACCCCAAGTTTCTCTCTCTGATTTCAAGCAAGGATGCCACAGAGAAAGGCCAGAAGCCAGAAATGTGGGGCTGAAGGGAGCTTGGCTGGGATCTCCCTGCAGGAAATTCCCACCTGGGGAAGGAGGGTCCAAGCACTGACCAGCAGGGACTGCAGCTGTGTGTCCAGGCTCCTGAGTGGAGAGACTGGGCTTTGGCATCAGGCAAGGGTGGCTGGCTCTGTCTCTAACTCGCGGCGTGACCAACCCTCTCTAAGCCTGTTTTTTCCTTGTAAAATGGGGATGTGATAACATCTACCATTGGGTAGCTGCAGGAATTAGATGATTGCATGTGTGATAGCCTCTGGCACAGCACCTAGCACATAATTTGTTCTCTTTCTCCACGCCCTCCCTTGGTGCATTCAAGGCCCAAGAGGTCCTGCAGAGCTGATCTCGGCCTCTCCCTTCAAGGATTCAGGGAGAGTCACCTTATTTCATCCTCCCCTCTATGCTCTGGCTATGTACACCTCTGAGTCCTTGGGAGGCTCCAAACTCTTTCCTGCTTCAAGGACTTTGCAAGTGCTGCTCCTTCTCCTTGGAACACCTGTTGCCTGTTTCTGCCTGGTTAATACCTATTCATCCTTCCAATCCCAGCTCAAATCGCGCCTTCTCCAGAAAGCCTTCCCTAGCCCCCGTGTCCCTCTCTCCGCCGCTAGATATCATATGGTAGGTCCTCAATTCATGTTTGTTTAGTGGATGGGTACGCACATGTCACTGAGCCTCAGTAAACGTCAAAATGGGAATGATAATCTCACCCTCGTGATGTTGTGAAATGACGAGATGATTTTTGGCCCGTGGTAGGTATTCAGTGGATGATATCACCATGCTCCCATAGCTTTTGATAAGGAAGAGTTAGAGGCAGGAGCGCAGCTTGCTCAAAGGATAGCCTGGGTCCCAGCTAATGCAATTCCACATTCATGGATGGGAAGACTCAATACTGCCAAGATGTCAGTTTTTACCAACGTGATCTATAGATTTAATGCAACTCCAATCAAAATCCCACAAGTTATTTTTTAAATATAAGCAAACTAATTTTAAATTTTATATGAAGAGCAAAAGACCCAGAACAGCCAACACAATGTTGAAGGAGAAGAGCAAAGAAAGTTGGAAGACTGACACTACCCAACTTCAAGACTTACTATACAGCATAGTAATCAAGACAGTGTGGCATTGGGGAAAGACACGATAAACAGGTCAGTGGAACAGAATAGAGAATACAGAGGTAAGTCCACATAAATAAAGCTAACTGATTTTTGACAAAGGAGCAAACTCAATACAATGGAGAAAAGACAGTCTTTTCAACAAATGGTGCTGGAACAACCGGACATCACATGCAATAAAGTGAATCTGGACACAGACCTCACTCCCTTCACATGAATTAACTCAAACTGGGTCATCGGCCTAAGTGTAAAATGCAAAACTGTAAAACTCTTAGAAGATAACATAGGAGAAAACCTAGATGATCTTGGGTTTGGCAATGACTTTGTAGATACAACACCAAAGGCAAGATCCTTGCAAGAAATCATTGACAAGCTGGACTTCATCAAAGTAAATTTCTGCTCTATAAGAGACGCTGTCAGTAGAATGAGAAGGCAAGCCATAGACTGGGAGAAAATATTTGCAAAAGACATATATGGTAAAGGACTGTTATCCAAAACATGCAAAGAACTCCCAAAATTCAACAATAAGAAAACAATTCTACTAAAAAATCGGCCCAAGACCTTAACAGGCATCTCATCAAAGAAGATACACAGATGATAAATAAATATATGAAAAGATGCTCCACATCATATGTCATTATGGAAATACAAATTAAAATGACAATGAGATCTGACACACACTTATTAGAATGGCTGAATACAGAACAAGGATGTGGAGTGAGCGGAATTCTCACTCATTGCTGGTGGGAATGATACGACCATTTTGGAAGACAGTTTGGCTATTTTCTTGCAAAACTGAACATGCTCTTTCCATACAATCCAACAATTACACTCTTTGGTATTTACCCAGGGAGTTGAAAACTATGTTCACATAAGACCCTGCACACTGGTATTTATAGCAGCTTTATCCATCATTGTCAAAACTTGAAAGCTACCAAGACATCTTTCAGCAGGTGCATGGATAACAGGACCGAAGTGCATCCAGACAGTTGAATATTATTCAACACTAAAAAGAAATGAGCCATCAAGCTATGAAAAGACATGGAAGAACCATAAATGCATATTATTGATACTAAGGGAAAGAAGCCGACAGGGAAGGCTGCAGACCGTGTGATGCCAACTGCGTGACATTCTGGAAAAGGCAAGACTATGGAGACGGCGAAAAGGTCAGTGGTTGCCAGGGCTGGGAGGAGGGAGGGGATGAATCAGTGGAGCACAGAGGACTTTCAGGGCAGCGAAACAACCTGTATGATACTATGATTATCTACACCCGTAGAATGTACGACAGCAAGAGCGGACTGTAACGTAAACTATGGACTCCGGGTGACGATGATATGTCAATGGAGGTTCATCCATTGCGATAAATGTACCACTCTGGTGGGGATGTCGACAATGAGGGGAGCTGTGGGGGGTGGGGGGCAGGGGGCACATGGAAATATCTGTATCTTCTGCACAATTTTGCTGTGAACAGGAAACTGCCCTAAAAAAAAATGAAGTCTTTATTGAAAAAAAGAAAAGCCCGCAGGCTAGGGGATGGGGTTGGGGGAGCCAGGAGGCCCTCACCACGCAGGGTCGGGACGTTCAAGGCTGGAAGAAGCCTTAGAAATTATCTAGTTAAGTGGTTCCCAAACAAAGGCTCCTTTTAATCTTTCTTTCTTTTTTTTTTTTTTTTTTTTTGAGTGGTCTTCAGTGGTAGCTCCTTTTAATCTTTCCTGTCGTGAAATAGTTTTATCCACCACAAAACTGCATGCAATAAGGACGCATGCATTTTCCCCACCTTTGAATTCCCCAAGGCATCCTGCTCTGTGGGTCCCGGGCCCCGCCCTGCGGAGGTGCAGAGGCAATTCCAGCGCAAAGCGAGGCTCCCCACCGCCTGGGCCGGCAGAGATGAACGATTTCCTTTAACTTCCCCCAAAAGGTGAACAAGGGCCAAGGGAAGAGCCGCAGAGGGAACAGGCAAAGGGGCAAGGTCTCTGCTGTTACTTTCTGAGCTGGACACGCTCCCTGTGAGCAGCCCAGCGGGCGCGACGGGGCCGGACAGAAGAGCTGTCTTCCGGGGACGGTCGCCCTCGGGGGTGTAGCACAGCCGTGGAGACAGCCCTTCCCCAACGAGTCTGCAGATGTGCTGATTCGGCAGCCTGTTCTTGGAACCCCGTGTTCAACCTTGGGTCCTTCAGAACCTCTGTAGTGGCTTCCTGTCCTGATCCCCACTCTTAGGTGCACACCCCAGAGCATCCGGGACACAATGACTTCCTGTTGGCTCCTCTCCCACAAGCCTTTCTCTGCCCCTCCCCCCATCCCCTGCATTCTGTTTCCCCATTCTCATCTCCCTGCCTTGTTCGCACCCGCACACTCACTCACCATCCCATCATACCAGTGCCCTTTCGCTCTTTGGAGCTTGTGCACATACTGTCTCCTTTGCCTACCAGAGGGCTTCCTCTGTCTGAGCACCTGTTGAACTCCTACACAAACAGCAGGGCCCAAGCCGATAAATCCTTCCCCTGTGCATCAGGAGCTTGCCTCTTTCAGTGTCTTTCCAGCTGGAGGGTGACTGGTTTATGTGCACTTTGCCTGCCCTTCTAGACCAGGGGCTCCTCTGGGAAAGATGGCATTCTTCCTTTGTCTGAACTCCAGCTTGGACAGGGCCAGAAGGCAGAAGTGTGCCCGTCGAAGTCTTTCTCTAGCTAGTTCACCGACAGATCCTCTAAAACAGCACACGGCATGTTGAGGGCAGGAGCATCTTTGTAAGGAGAGGCCCTCAAAGGGTTCTATTCCCCCTTAAATGTAAAGAACCTCTGCCCTAGACCTGAGCATCTCAATAGAAGGGGATGTGTCTAATCCTTTCCTGTATTTCACAGCCCTGCACATAGTGGGCTGTTAATATAAAATGCTATCAAGTCATGGAATTTTTTTTGAGCTGGTGATCTAGTCCAGCCTGCCCATTTCACAGAGCCCCAGTGCAGCGAGATGACTCACTCATCTGCCAGCCAGGTGGAGTGCTTAGGAGAAACGCCTTCTCTTAAGAGTTAGGAAGTCGTAATATTAATATGAATTTACTCAGCCCTCTGTCTATTCCCTAATCATTTTCCAGTGCTTACTATGCACCAGGTACAAGGTACAAGTGTGGAGATACAGAAATGAACAGCACACGGTTCCTGCTCTTGAAGAGTGTACAAGCCACAGGGAGAGAAGATGGGTACCTGGATCATAGGAGTGAGTTCCTGGCGGGGCCTCTGGGAAGGCTTTGTGGAGAGTGGCCTCCAAGCTGCGCACAAAGGCTGTCCCAGTCCCTCAATGCCAGCGCTAAGCTCACATCCCTGCCTTGTTCTCCAACTACTCTCAGACTGGACAGTCTCTCCAAGGCACAGAGTAACCATCAAGATGATTTAGGCTAAGAGCAATAGAAAACCCCAACTCGCTTGGCTTTTGTAATAAGGAATATATTCTCCCTCTAATGAGAAGTCCTGAGTTAGGGCAGCTCCAGGGCCAGTTAATTTTGCACCTCAAGGACATGATGAAGGACCCTGGTCCCTTCCATCTTTGGCTTTGCTGTTCTCACTATCCATCTGGTGTGTCCTCAAACCAGATCATCCCCTGGTCACAAGATGGCTGCCACAGGCCCAGAAGTCACACCCAGACACAACAACATCCAAGGAAGAAACCATCCCTCTCTATGCGTCTCTTTCCTAAAATCAAGGAGAGCTCTTTCAGAAGCAGTGGGACCCCAGCCTCACCAATCTCCCTGTGTCCTATGCCTGAATGAATGAAACAACAGCAACAAGATTAGGTTTCCCACGACAGGCTGACCTAAGAATGAGGTCACCTTCCCTGAGCAGTAATTCCCTGAACAAAATGAGGGTTCTATTAGCCAGGCAGCAGGGGATGGCTGCCAACTGTGACTACCACATGCACCAACATGCCCATTGCTCAGGTTCCTTCTCTGGGGAACATCTGAAATGCAACCAGCGATGGTGGTCAGTTGGAATCTCTCCAGCCGAGCACTGTCCTAAGATACATTAACAGCATTTGACAAACATGCCCAGATCCCTGCTATGTGCCAGGCTCTGTGTTAGGTGCTGGGAGGACTGTGAGGGACCAGACAGACGGTCCTCTGCCTAGGAGGGGACAGACAGGCAAACGGGAAATTGCACCATGGTGGGACAGGCGCCACAGCGGGGAAGCCGGGACGGTGGGAACACGGGGGAGGCGGCTCGCCCTGCCCAAGACGGGAAGGATGTCTCAGGAAAGGCTTCTTGGAGGAGGCATGGTCCAAACCAAAGCCTGGAGGAGGACTGGGCACTAGCCAGGCCGGGAGACGCTGGGGCACTGCTGCTAGCGCATGGCGTGTGCAAAGGCCAGGAGGTGGGGGACAGTGAGGCGGCTCCTGGGGCTGGCAACGTGCTTCGTGGTCGGCGCTGGACCTTTGAGTCCAGATTTGTGCTCGAATCCCAGGACCACCACTAAGGGAAACATGACCATAGGCAAGCTGCTCGGCCGCTCCGTGCCTGAACTATTTCACCGGCAATACAGAGAGCGCCGTACACGGGCTGGGGGTGGGGCTCAAATAAGGTCATGTCTACAAAGCTGTCACCGCTGTGTGATTATCTCCCTATGATTATCATGAACATTGGACCATACAACACAGAGATGCACCAGGAGAGACGGGCGGGGGCTGAGCCAGCTCCTCCCTGTGGTCCTTCAAGGCGCGGGCTAGGCTTGCGCCACCCAGTACGTGGCCACCAGCCACATGTGCCTAGCGAGCTCTTGAATGCAGCAGGTCCAAGCCACAATGTGCTGTGAGTGAAAAACGCACACTGGATTCTAAAGACTTAGTACTGCCCCCAACCCTAAAATGGAAAATAGGCATCATTTTTATGCTGATTACATGTTGAAATGATATTTTGAATATATTGATTTGGATAAAAATATGTTACTGAAATAAATTGCACCTGTTCTTTTTACTGTTTTTTATGTGGCCACTAGGCTGTCACAACGATATCATGGCTCACATACTATTTCCATAGGGTAGTGCTGGGCTGGGCATATTGTCCCCTTTGTAAAGGCAAAGACTGACATGCAGACCCTTTCAGTGACCTGCCTGTGTTCTGTGGGTAAGAGGGTGAGGTGGGGACCAAGACGCGGCACTGACCACCTACCTGTGACTCATTCACTCTCCTCTGCGCAAGCCCCAGCTGCTGGGAATTCACTCACTGTGGCTGATGAGAGGGAGCTGCGCTCTCCGCCCCACCAGCTCTCTTGGTTTCCAGTGTGCTGTCTGTCCTCAGATGCACCTATCTCCTCCCCAGCCCCCAGCTTCCTCTTTGCTTAATAAGCCCCACTTCTTGGAACTGTTGACAAGCAGCACTCTAGATGCAGAGGGAGGGAAGTTGGGTGTGTGGAAATGCTCTGTGACATCTTGTGGGGAGGAAACTGAGTCCTAAAGTATGGGCTTTATAGCCAGCCCCAGGGAGGAAGATAAATTCATCTGCCAGGTCCTCCCAGGTCAAGGATACTTGAGGGCCCTAAACAAACATGAAGACACCCACCCTTGCAGGGCGCAGAGGACAGGACTCCTTGATGGCTACTACAGTGTCACCATCAACTGGCCTGCACGTCTGTTTGGGGACATCTCCACTGGAGGTCTCAGGTGCCTGGGACTCAACCCATCTGACCTGTCTCATTACCTGCAGCAAACACCATTGATGTCTGCCCAGCCTCCTTGGTCTGCTCTGAGACAGCTGTATACTCTGATGGGCTCTCTCCACCTGAAGACGATCTCTCTACCCCACATGTGGGGCAGGCTGGCAGTGCTGGAGAGTTAATGTCCCAGAGGCAGCACTCGACCAGCTTCAGTGGGACAATTGCCAGGCATGGCCCACAGTCTCTCAGCAGGTCCCCAGGGGCCGAGGCCCAGCTCTCACAGCAGTAACTGAGCAGTGAACACACCTTTCAGCAGTTTTCCTCCCTTCCCTGGCTCACTGTCCATTCCCATCTGGGATCACCTCCCAAAGAAACTACTTACGCCCAAATCCTTGCCTCAAGCTCTGCTTTGGGGAGAATCCGACCAAGTCATCATCATCCCCGCAAAGCTGCTTCTCATCCCATGGATGGCATTGACCTCCTCTCAGATGCCATGGCTAGAAAACTGGGAGCCAGCTTTGACGCCTTCCTCTGGCCCTCCTCCCACATTTGAGCTATCTCCAAGTGCTGGCTATTCTAACCTCCTAAATACTTCTCAATTACATCCACCTTTCTAGATCATTTTGCCACCATTTCTGATCCAGGTTACCACTGTCTCTTATCTAGACGGTGGCTCCAGCCTTCTGTATCTCTGCCTCAACTGTTCATCCTGTGACTCCCAAATCTGCCCAGATCTGCCAGGCCCAGGCCCATATGTCCAACCATGCCCTGGACAACTCCCCGTGGAGGTACACCTCCAACTTGCTGTTTCCAAGCCTCTTCCTGGGTCACCTGTGTCAGTGACTGGGTCTCTCACCTTACCAGCCACACACCTGCAAAGCAGGAAGCCATCTCAGTAATTCCCTTTCCTCACCATCCATTTCTGCCTTGGAAATTCCTCCCACATCCATCTTTTGCCCTTGAATTTTCACATTGCTGCCTTTGTTCAGGAAGCAACGTCTCCTGGCAGGAATGCTATGACTCTCTCCTAACTGGTCTGCCTGCCTCCAGTATCGGCCCCACTCAGCCTTTCTCTATGTTGTTTTTGGAGGGATTTTCCAAGAGGCCAATCAGATCATGCTATCATCCTATTTCACTCTTCACCAGCTCCCCAGATCCTAGGGGATGAACTCTTTCATTGATATTAAAGACTCCTAACAATCTGGCTCCAAAAATCTCAACTCCCAGCCTACCAACAAAAACCTGCAGCTCCCGCCACACCCCAGACCATTTATACTTCTTTTTGCCTTGGGCCCCACAAATGTTAGGGGTAGGCTCAGGGATGGGGCTCTTCCTCATCAGCTCGCTCAGCCATTTTGACAGGAAGCCTTCACTTTCCTATTCTCCATCCCTGAGAGCAGCACCGCCAGCCACCTGCTCGTCCCATCCAGAAGCCAGGCGAAAACAGGCTTTCAGTAAATGGCGGTGATTATTATAATAATAAGAGCCGGGTCTCTCAGTCATTCACATGCTACATTGTTCCTTCGTTAAATAAAATCCTGGCAGCAGAGCCCTGGAAAAATGGAGATGATCCGGATCAGAGGGGAGAATCTTTGGGGAACAGGGAACTAGAAAGTGCGGGCGGGGCACGGAAACTGGGTGGGGCTTGGTGGGGAAGGGCGGATGCTCAGGGCGATCAGCAGGAGCCCTGGGAGCCCTGGGCTGAACTCTGCAGTGGGCAAGGTGAGGGGTGTGCGAGGACAAGAAGTGTGAGGATGCAGGCGGCAACTGCAGCAAGTAGGATGCGACAGCTTTGCAGAAACCAGGCAAGGCCTGCACTTCCCCTGTGCTCCACAGCGTGAAGCGGGTATAGCTGGCTAAGCGTACTGGGGAGTAGACGAGGGCCCAGAGATAACTGGTCGCCTGAGGCTTCAGCCAGGTGGTGGAATAAATGATGCCCAAAGACCAGCGGAGCCGGGAGCAGCCTCCCCGTTTCCTGGGCAAGGCCACGAGATTGGCGTTGAGAGACACACCGGCAACTTCCGGCTAGTAAGAGGCAGAGCGGAGAGTTCCCAGTCCCAGACCTGCCAAACGTGGTCTTTCTTCCTCAGTTCCCAGAGCTAATATTGCAGTGCTACAGTGCGCAGAGAGCAGAGGAGCCTTCCATGAGCTGTTTTTCTTTAAAATTAATTCGGCGGATGTATGTCACGACCCACAGTGCAGCCCCATACCGTAATACTTTTAAAGACGATCTTCAAAAGGCATGTTTACGGTAATATCCAGTGATGACAACTGTGAAGTCATACTTTCCAGAAATTATTCCTAAATTGGATTATATTTCCTTACCTATTTTTTACTGAATTCATTGAGTGACTGCTATAAACATCCAAACCAGCAATGAGGTCATTTTCAGATTAATAAGACTTTCCCAGATGGTACTTTTTGTTCGAAACAAAGGAATTAATAGAGCATCCTATAATATGAAAGACTTTGTAAAGCCTCTTTTTCTGGGGGATAATTTTAGGGGGAAAAACATCCTTGCCTGTATTCGCCAGGCGGTGTACCAAGCACCGGGGCTACACAGTTGGGCAAAACATCTGGGGCGCTAGCCCTCAGGAAGCTCACGGCCTAGGAGAGGTCAAACACTAAACAAGCAGCTATAAATGGAAAGAAACCAAGGGAAGTTATAGGAACATATAAAAGAGTGTCCTAACCCAAAGCTTTTCAAATTTAAATATGCTCACGCATAACCTGGGGATCTTGTTAAAATACAGAGTCCAATTGAGTAGGGCTGAGGTCGGGTCTGAGACCCTGCATTTTTAATAAACTCCCAGGCAATCCCGAAGCTCCTGGTCTATAGCCGAGTAGCAGGTCAGCCCCTGCTTCCAGCCCTGGGGGCTCATATGCAGCCCCGCCTCGATTGCCTCTGTATCCTTCTGAGGCTACTTATGATTTGGGATATATTTCCCTATGACATCGTCACACACAGTTTCCAAAAGGGCAGCTTCTCAACTATTCTATATGGGTTTGAAGCTTGGGTCTTCTGAAAGGCTCTGAGAGACCACTCATTATAGGGCTCAAGCATTAGCTTCGCCATTACTGAGAAGAACCTACTATGAGCTGGGTGAATAGACAGATACGCCCTTATCCCAGCGGAGGGAGCCGCTGAAGGGGGAAGACGAGTACAAATCAAAGGATCATACAGACAAACGTAGGAGTGCATCTGTGACAAAGGTCACGAGTGTCTGTAGGAGGGGCTGTGACCTGGTCAGGGAGGTCGAAGAGGGAGGAAAGTGCTCCAGGAAGAAGCAGTGGCCGAGGCAGCCTGGGAGCTGCAGCAGGGCTGGAGCAGGGCAGCGGCCGGCCCACGCAGGACCCTGGGAAGGATTCCACCTCCGTCCCAACAGCACCAAGGACAGTGAAGAGTTTTAAGGGGAAGGAGGGAATACAGCCAGATTGGTTTTTAAAAGATCCCTCCGGCTGCAGGAAAGAGAATGGACTGGAGGGGCCAGAGTGTAGAGTCCCTTCCCTGGGAGTGTGGACTTGGGCTTGACGGAGCACTTCAGTCTTTCTCTGGGGCCATAAAAGTCAAAAGCCACTGATGGCCACTTTCTGCCACAGGATGCTGGACGCGGGGCAGACAGTCTGCTAAGAGCAGAGAAAGACTCAGATACACAGGGAGTAACTGGGAGAGAGAATGAGCTTGGGGCCATTGTGGGGGGGCTCTGCTGCGCTTCAGCCCCTGCTTCCAGCCCTGGGTTGGGGGCTCATCTGCAGCTGCCTTGATTTCCTCGGGATGCTGGGATGCCTCTATCCTCATAAGGGACTCCTTGGTTGAGGCGGTTTCTGTCCCTGGCAAGCCAGAAAGTCCTAGAGAATTCAAGGGCACACCTGAGCGGAGGCTTGCAAAAGCGCAAGAGCAACACAAAGACAAGCAGCAGGGCTCTGGGAGGACAGCCCCCAGATATAATTTCATCCAGTGCTGTCATGAAAGCCACTCGGTTCTGATGAATACATGCAGATTCCCGAGCTCCAGCACTGGGTCACTCCCACCCCGCACGCCGAGGCGGAGGGGATTTCTAGCCAACCCAGGGTGGGAGGGACGGTGGGGATGGCGGATGCGCCTCAGTATGGTCCCAGCTGGAAGCACAGACTGGCGCTAACGGCTGCTGACACTGTGCAGCCAGCCTCGCTCAGCTGTTTACGGTTTCCCCTCACGTTGGCGTTTGGGTTTGATTTACAAAGGACTAAGCGGAATTGGAATCTTTTCAAAAGGAAAACAACTTTGCAGAAGCTGCCTGTTCCAAGGAACCACTTGCCACAGAGTTTTGCTCTTTTTGGTTACAGGCAAGAAGAGGAGTCAGATCTAAAAGATTCTTCTTAAAAGGAAAATGTCATGGAGGGAATGTCAAACTGACCTCTCAAAGGTTCCTGCGGATGCCTGGTGTTGATGGGGACATCCACTTCAGGGCCTGTAAGAGGGGGTCAGTGCTCCTCTCGACGGGATGTCTTGAGAGTTAAATACGGAAATCGGGAGCACCCCAACGTGCGGTATGCACGGAAATGTTGGTAAGCACAAAGAAAATATGTTTTAATATGCATCAATTTTTAAGGCATCTCAGAATAAAACACACCAAACTGGTCATTTCACAGCTATTATTGCTCAGGATGAGGCTTTAATTAAAAGGTAAGTTGACTTAGAAAGTTATTAAGTAAATAATAGTGCAGTTGGGACGTGAAGGAGGCAAAAGCTGAGAAATTCGTATAACATTGCGATGAAGGGCGGCTAAGTGCCTGGCATGGTCTGGGACAGAGTAGGAGCCCGAGGAGACTGCCACCGTTTAACGAGCCCCTTCATCATCTCTGATGCTCACGACACGCAGGGAGGGAACTGCCGCTCCTGTCTTACAGCGGAAAAACTGATGTTGGAGAAATAGAAGAAACTTGCCCAAATGCATACAACTCGGAAGTGCCCTGGGGCTGTTTGCCTTCAGTTCCCTGATCCTTTGACTGCACTGTACCACCCTTAGAAAGAAACCATTCTCTCTGTCCTCTAGAAAAAAACTAATGTCCTTCATACCAACACTTCACAAAGGCCCCAGGTTTGGGGCGCAGCCCATTTTATCCCGACGCACATGCTTACCCTGCACGTCTATTAGCATTTATGCTTGGACCACCTATCGCCAAAACAACCAACTTCGAGACCAGCAACTTCATCTGTACTTCCCCACAGACTTATGACAAAGAGAACTCCCCCAATAAGCAGAAAACAACTCATCGTGGTAGTAAACACGCAACCTGAAACCTTGGGAAATTGCCCTAAATCTTGTCCCTTTTCTCCCTATCCCGCTGCTGTGGTCCAAATGTTTGTGTCCCCCCAAAATTCATGTGTTCAAATTCTAACCCCCAACATGACGGTATTAGGAGATGAGATCATTGGGAGGTGACTAGTGCCCTTGCAAAAGAGGCCTCATAGAGACCCCTCAGCCCTCCCACCACGGTAAGACGCAGTGAGAAGGCACAGTCTGTGAACCAGAAAGGTGGACCTCACCAGCCCCTGAATCTGTCGGCACCTTGATCTTGAACTTCCAGCCTCCAGAACCGTGAGAAATAAATTTCTGTTGTTTATAAGCCACCCAGTTTATGGTATTTTGTTAAACCAGCCCGAATGGACTAAGATGCCCCCCCCAAAAATATAGAACCTCAAGACATAATGCAGAATAACTGCCAGCCTAATATTAATAGTTCGTAACTTATTGCTAGCTTCATTTTGTCAAGTGAATCAGACATTTTTGAAAAGTTCTATTTGCAATCATTTTAACTTAGGTTAGAGAAAAAAAGCAGGCATCAGACTATACATGGAAATCCGAAAGGATTTTGCTACGATTAGCTTAGCCTCAGGTAGAGTAAAACGCGAGTTACACACATGTGTTTATATTTAGATGATGTCGACGTTCTGGCTCATAATTTATAGAGAATTAGAAATAACTGTGTACCGATCAGCCCAACCAGAAAATAAACATGTTTTAACTTATATTTATTACTAAACTCGATCTTCTAAAGCCATTGAGTCAATAATGATTAAGCCATGGCTTCTATGACTGGGTCTAAGTTTGAAATAAACTAATGAGAGACTAGCCCCTACATCTAACAGCCCTGGGAGAGATGAACGCCAGACAGCAAGGCCCAGCAGTGATGCATGAAGGGACAGAGAACTACAGGAAGTGGGCTGGGAGGTCTGCTGAGTGCCCATTTTATCTGCTTAGATGACACTTGAAGACCCAACTTGTTCATTGCAATTACTCTTTTTTTTTTTTGAGGGGGGCGTCTCGTTATGTGGCTCAGGCTGGCCCTGAACTCCTGGCCTCAAGCAATCCTCCTGTCCCAGCCTCCCAAGTAGCTGGGACTATAGGCACTTGCCACTGAACCCGGAGTCGTTACTGTTATAGAACAAACAAAAACAAGTGCCCATGACCTAACAGAGATGCATACGATGTTCACCAACAGACTTGGACTGTTCACAGCAGCACGATTTACCACAGCCCCAAACAGGACGCCCATCACCTGCCTCAGCGGTAGCGCACACGTTTCTGTGTATTCACACCAGGGAATACGATACAGGATGAGAATGAGCGAACTACAGCCCTGCACAGCAGCATGGATGACAATCACGAACATGAGGTGGAGCTAAAAGAGACAAACAAGTACAAAAGCAGGCAAAACGAATCGATTTTGTTACAAATCAAGAGAGTAGCCTCCCTGGCAGAGGCACGAGGGGGCTTCAAGGTGCTGGGACTGTTCTGTCTCTTCATCTGGACGCTAGTTACACAGGTGTGTTCAGTTGGCTAAAATTCATCCAGCCGTGCATTAACATGTGCATGCTTTTATGTATTAATATATTACAGTTCAGCGAAAACTCCTCCTGCTAATGAAGGCCCACGGCTACTCAACTCATCACATCCAATAGAGGGAGAACGTCCGGGCGGGGGTAGTTGGGATGAAGTCTGAGGGGCCATGAGGTTCAAACACTTCCATCTTTGTCCACCACGACCTTTGAAACAAGCCTCTTTGCCTTGTAAGAAGAGTCCAGCACTGTGCTCAATTCAACAAGGCCAGCGGCCGTGCCAGCCCTGGAAAGGATGTTTGGAAATGCATGGGGCCATCTTTGTTGTCCTAGGGACATGCCAATCGTGCTCTCATTAGGAAACACCGAGTGAAGCCATGAGGGTAGACTAGACATCTTTAATTCCTCTAGTTAATTAGTGATTATATAATGATGGAGATTGGGGCCATCTCAAGGCTGGTCCCAGTGTCTGGGGACTTTGGTGCCAATTATGTTTTCCATAGAGAGCCCATCCAGGCCTGGGTTGCATGTGAAGATTGGAAAGTTGCTCGGAGTGACAGATTCTCCACCTGGCTTCTGCAGACACACTCAGGCAAGTTCTGAGAAATGGTTTCTCAAACCAATTGCCCTTCAGACTTCCACTGACACCTGCAGCTCCTGGAATCTGGTGCTGTGGTGCTAGGAAAAGGGGCAGAGGTGGGTCTTTGACCTCCCTGCTCCAACAGAACACTCCTTCCCTAAGGCCCTTTCAGGTGTGTTTAGAAACTAACCCAGCTCCTCCTTGACGCGTGGCGACTGAGGGGCCGCCCACAGCTCCCCACTACCTGTCAGCGCGCCGCACGTTTCGGCAGTAGATTATTGTGACGGAATCAGAGACGATTATTAGGTCCTGGTCAGCACAGTCTGAGCATAGCAACATTTGAATTCCTTAAGTATTCCCACACTTTGATTCCCCGAACAAGACAAAGCTGCCAAGCCGGGAGGAAGGACTGCTAAGGACTGCCAGACACCAGGCCAAGGATGTTGGTGGCCGCTGGGCCTGGGCTCAAGGCCACCCGGTGCTGAACAAAGGAAGCGAGGGCAGGCGCTCTGAGCCCTTCCTTCCACCGGGGCCTGGCCCTCTGCCTGTCCTCAGGAGACCCGTGCGAGCGGCTTAGGTCAGCCTGGCCTGGGAGCAGCGTGTGTGGCAGGAGCCGAGGCCTGAGTGTGGGCCTGGGAAGAGGCCCTTCCTGTCTGGTCAGGTCATGCTTACTTGGAGGACAGGTGGGTTTCAGTCACTCGCTGCTGGGTGTTTGTTGGGCGCTTACATCCGCCACTGGGGCTTTCTGGGCTGGGATGGCAGAAACAAGGCAGGACAGGATGTTCCTGGACCCCTGGCTACACACCATTATGTTGACATCCTTTTATCAACATCCGTAAGGGAGTCCGAAGGCTTCCCAGAACAAGCCAGAAAGGACAGGAGGCTCCCGGCTTCTCCCTGTCATGAAGTCATTCTAGAGGCATGTGCTTCTTGCCCATCTCGCCTCCAAATTCCCGCATTTTTAGTATTCTCATTCCCTTAGTGGATTTTTTTTCACTTTTAAGAGCTTTATTGAAGTATATTTTATACACCATGCAATTCACCAATTGTAAGTGTACAGTTAGAAGACTTTTAGTAAATTTAAAGCTATGTGACCATCACAACAATCCGATTTTAAAACGTTTCCATCATCACATAAATTTCTCTCATGCCCACTTAGAGTCAATTCCCTGCTTCCAATCGCAATCCCAGGCACACACGGATATCTACTTTCCATTCCTCTGTAGCTCTGCCTTTCTCTAGAAGATTCATGCAACTGTAATCATACAATACAGTCTTTTGTGCTTAGCTTCTTTCGCTTAGCGTAATGTTTTGGGGGTTGACCCAAGTTGTATGTGTCTGTCACTTAGGGGGGTCTTGGGTGGTCCTATTTAACCAGCTTCACCCCTGGGGTGACTTTTCCCCTTCGGTCTGATTCACATCAAAGATGACTCTTAAATGCTGTCTGATGTACCGGCAGTTTATTCTCACAGAGCTCGTACGAGACGGGTAGCAGAGGCCGGCCGGTGGCATGGCCAGATGCCTTCCTGACTGGCAGTGTCTCCGAGACGAGGCCGTTCTCAGAGTTCGGGGGATTCTTCTCCCTTTCTTATGCCTGTATTGGGTCTGGGTCACACACCAGGTGTTTTGTTCATAAAGGGTAAGCTCTGTTTTAAGGTTCATGAAAATTGTATCTGTTCTGAGATGGCCCTGTCTCCAGGGCAACCAGGGTTTGTAGATCCTGTTGTCCCAGTAATCCGCAGGCCAGGGCGGGAAACTTCCAGGCCAGGTTGCCTCCTACTGCGAAGTGGCACAGAGCGTGGGCCCTGCAAGAAGCCTGGGCAGGGCTTGTGGCTATTGTTAATCTTTTTTTTTTTTAATTATCATGGGTACGTAGTAGTCATGTATCTTTATAGGGTATTAATACATGTGATGTTTTGATACAATGTGACTTAATCGAATCAAGGTCATTGGGGTATCTATCAGCTTAGGCATCTATCATTTCTTTCTGTTCCCGTTCCCCTTGGGGGCCATTTTCCACAAAGAAGTGTGCATGCGTGTTTTCCATGTGAGTATTTAACTTTTATCTCAGCAAAACAACACACTGTTACATGTCACAGACCGGGGGTCACTTGAGAGCTGCTGTACTGTTACAGTCACAGATGCCACGGATCTTGTTACAGCACTGGCTAACACTGGCTGAGCATTATGTCCCCAGCACTATTCCATAGCTCTATGTGCATTAGCTTATTTAATAAGTAAGTACTATATCCACCCAATTTTACAGTCGAGGAAACTGAGTCACAGAAGGAGTGAATTGCCCGATTTAATGCACGGCAGTTATTAACCCAGAGCCATCTATGGCACAAGCGTGAGAGGGTCTCCTGGATTTGGGAAGATAACACATTTATCTGAGAACAAAGAGATCTAGGCTTTCATCTACACACGAGCCATGTGACCTTGGACAAGCCCCTCACCCTCACTGAGACCATTCTGTGAAATGGGGGCAGGACCTTCCCTGCTCACCCAGAGGCTTGCTGGGGAAGGTCAGATAACTGGCGGACACATACTTAGACTCTAAGGGCTGTAAACACTGCGGAAAAGCAGGGTCCATGTTATCTCATATTTAGCAAATGTACGCATGAAGGTACAGAATGAGGAAGTAAGTCTGATGTTACTTCTGTCTTTAGGAAGCGCTTCGGATCTTACAGAAGAAGAAAGGCAAATGAGACCCCATTTTCCTCTGTGGGCTTCACCATTACCACGAAGTCAGGAGGATGCTAGCTCAGATTGTTTTGGTTTTGCATCCTCAAATTTTCACTTAACATGACATAGTAAGCTTCTTTCCATGTCATTCTATATTCTTCAAAAACATGATTTTTCATAGGCACGTAAAAATTCTATCATACAAAGTTACCATAATATATTCAACCATTAACTTGTTGTTTAGCATTCAAGAGTGTTTCTAATTTTTTAATGTATAAATAGAATTGTAATGCACATCCTTATACATAAATCTTTGGGTGCTTATCTGATTATTTCTTTATGATAACTTCCTGTAAGTGGAATTACAGAGTCAAAAGGCCTGGATACTCTAAAACTTTTAATATATATATATATATATATATATATATAACCAATTGCTCTTCATAAAAGCCATGCCTCCGTATTATTTTGCTGCATTCTTACCAAACTGGACATTGTCAATTTGATAAAGTTAAATGATATTTCATGGGTACCCCAATTTTTGTTTATATATGAATGAAGGTGGCTATTTTCCCCCAAACATTTTCCAGCCATTTGTATCTCTTCGCTGACTTGTCTTGAGCAATGCTCCCTTAAAGAACCATTTTCTATGTTACATGCAGCAAAGCTTAGCATCACGTTTTTTAATAAGAAGAAAAAGGAGATGAAAATGAAATGTTCAGCAATAGGAAGATGTTAAGTCAATGAAGGCACAAGCAATGGATGGACCATTGTGAGACTCCAGAGGCTTCAGCTGTTGGGGAATTTCCATGCCAGTTCTGCTTAAAACCACAAAACAACTAAAGTAGACGCTGACACCTGTCAGCCTTACAAACTAAAACCGCAAAACAGTTTAGTAAAGCTGCAAACCTATCATAACTATACTGTTTGTTATAATCCTATCATAACTATACTGTTTGTTATAAGCCTATCATAATTATACTGCTTATAAAAATTATTGTTTGTTGGATAACTTTCAAA